>JAQIWH010004657.1:0-16402 GCA_034695005.1 Cryptops parisi
TAAACTAATAATTTAAGTTTGTTTAAATTATAACAATGAACAAACTGCATAAACATAAACTCTAAATATATCTCGACTCCCCGTGGTTATTAACCTACCACGGGGGTTAAGTTCTAGTATATCAAATAAAAATAAATCACTAATTACTCTGTAAAAACGGGGGTTGACAATTGTATAGTGATTTGAATATCAAATATTAGTTGGAAGTTTGGCTATCATTTCAACAAGATTTGGCTTAGTTTAGTTAAATTCATTTTGCAGGTTATGTTGGTCACAGTACACATTTGTAAACCTATTTTTTATAAGAAATTTAATGTCCTATATTATTTTAAATAATTGATTGTAACGCACTGGTAACACATCCATTCCAAAGAAATGTGAATCTAGTACAAGTTTTGGTACTTTCCTGTTATAGCCGGAGCTGAGTTCGAGTTGCTATTTGCTTGTACTTGGTTATGGGTTTATTTTGCAGGTTAGGTTAGGAAAACAAAATAATATCATACATTTAGTACGTTTCTTTGTTTTTTCTAACCTAACCTGCAAAATAAACCCATTCAAAATAAACCAAGTAGAAAACAAATATCAACATCAGATTTTCCCCAGCTATAACAGGAAAGTATCCGAGTTTTTTAGTTTCAGAAAAATAAAATCTATATATCACAGACACAGTTGTTTTAATTAACAGTTTAATTAGTTCATCTTTGGGTATAGTCCATCTTAATCATTATAAGGATCGATAGTTCAAAATATCCTAACTGTAGTCGAAATAATTGACAAATTGAAATATACATTTTCATAACCTATCTATCCTACGGAAATTAAGACGGACTATATCCAAGAGTCAACTAATTACACCTGCTAATTAACTTAACTCTGCTATGTATGTATATAAACATTCATAGGTTACAAAATAGTTATGTTAGTCACAGTACTGACTCAATTGACATGACTCCCGTTTGAATTCACCAAAATTAAAAATGTATATCAATTTGACTTGGAAAATAATTAATTCTTTGAAGATATGATACATGTATATGTTGAATGCGATTATCTGTTAAGTATATTGATTACAAAAATAGGTGAATTTATTTTTTTTTTATTATATATTCAGAAGCAATTCGAATCACTGTTCGACCTGAAAATGATCAAGTTTCCGCAGGACAGGCTGCAGTATTCCGTTGCGAAGCTGATCCGGATCCCAGCTTAGACCATGCTATAGAATGGTACCATGATAACCAGCTCATCGATTTTGACCAAGATCCAAGGATGTTCCAAGCAGCGGACAATTCGCTCACAATATCGAAAACAGTGGAATTGGATTCCGGCGAATACATGTGCGTGGCCAAAACTCGGCTGGACAGTGTAACTAGTGTTGCTACACTTATTGTGCAAGGTGAAACACAGGTTTCCGTATAACACGTACTTGAGCTGGAATGAGTTACTGTATAGGTTACGGAAATATGCAACGTCTGTTAGCAATACCGATAATCTTTGTTTTAAATTTTTTGACAAGTCTTTGTATAATTATTTTTTATTTTTATAGGCTAAAGCTGTAGTTTATCACAAATGGTCACTTGACTGCAATAAAATAAATAAATAAATAAATAAATAAATAAATAAAACTACAGTGAGTCCTCGACTTACGCGGTTAATACGTTCCGGAAGTTTCCGCGTAAGTCGAACTGTAGTTAAATACGATAATACGATGTATTTTTTCACATATAAAGTGGTTTCAAATTATGTTCATTTAGATAAATAAATAAGTTTATTGCATCCCAAAGGGATTAGTACAAAAAATGTATCTTAATAAAAGTCAGGTTAATGAAATGTCAAATAAATGTTGATTTAATAATAATTACTTCAGTCTCTATAGTTATATTACTACGGAAACATACAGAATACGGACAAAAATATTATAGACAACCTACATAAACACAAAATGGCGAGTGACACTATCAGCTGGAACTAACTGCGTATCTATGAATCCGCGTAACTCGAATCCGCGTAAGTCGAGGACTCACTGTATTACTTTTCTGCCAATACAGAATTTTTTTGGAAATATACTAAAGCTAAAATCTCTCACTATACAAACATAAAACTAAGTTTAATTTAAAATATTCCTTTTTAGAACGTCCCAATTCACCTTCCATAATGAGTTTGGAATGTAAACGTTCTACGGCGACATTAAAATGGGAATCGATGGGAGACAACCGTGCTCCAATTATGGAATATAGAATCCAATACAACACCAGTTTCACACCTGACAGTTGGGAGGATGCATATCTTCATTTACCAGCTTCATATGGTACTACGTTTGAGGTAAGCTTGAAATGAATCAAATACGGACGACTCGGTTTACGAACATTTCAATTTATGCAGGTTTGATTGATTTTTCTCTTGGATTTTTATTATTTATTTTTTTTTTTAATCTTGGGCTGTGGGGTTTATTCTGTTATAGAAAGATTCTTGTTTTTTTAACTCCTTTTTTCACTTATCATATACGCTAAACCATAACCTGTATAAACCATTTGATGTTTAGTGCATGTTTTTCATATGTTGCCGTGCATTGTAAAGCCGAGGAATCTTGGAAAAACTTTGTTCGTAAACTCAAGTTGGCTGTATAAAACTTAAAGTTTATGAAACTACCGTATTTGTTCGCTAATATAAGACGCGTCTTATGCAAGATTTTACACAAAGCGTCGTCATATCTAAATTATAATAAACAAATGGGGCAATGAAAAGAGGTGCGTCTTATATAATCCATTTTTTTATTCAAACCCCTAAAAGACGCGTCTTATATTCCGGTACGCCTTACATTTGAGTGCGTCTTATATTCGCGAAGATACGGTAATAATATTTAATTATTATTAAAAAAATTTTCTCTTAATAAATGCAGATTGAAATGAGTCCATGGACTAATTACTCGTTTCGGGTTATTGCTCGCAACAAAATAGGTAACAGTAGACCAAGTCAGCCTTCTGAAATGTGCCAAAGCACGCAAGATGTTCCGTACAAGAATCCAGAAAATGTTAAGGGAAAAGGAACAAAACCAACAAATTTGATTGTATCATGGACGGTAAGTGTTTGCCAAAAAATAGTTGCTGTAACTTTAGTTCTACATATTGTATATATATATTATAACAGTAGTTACATTAGTTGCAGTGTACAACATTTGTTTTATTGTTATAATAGTAGTCATATTTACCATGGTAATTGTATGCGTTCATAGATCTTTTTGCTGAAAATACTAAAAGTTGTTAATAATTGCTTGTTTGATATTGATAGCCAATGCCTCTCATAGAACATAATGGTCCAGGGTTCTTTTATCGTGTGTACTTCCGTCTAAATCATCCTGGATCAAAATGGAATATTGCTAAAAACATTCTTGACTGGAAGCAATCACAGTACGAAATTACGGGCACCGAACCATTTCAAGATTACAATATCAAAGTGGAAGCCCACAATAGCTTGGGACAGGCTAATGTTATTGCATCACCTGTATCTGGCTTTTCTGGTGAAGATGGTACGGAAATGTTATTTAACAACTTAGTAAAACTTTTGTATTCTAATGTTTGCCATCTTTTATTTTGCAGTTCCTCTTCTTGCACCCAACAATTTAAAGTTAATTCAGATATATGATGGATTCACAGCAAAAATCATGTGGGAAAGCGTACCTAGTGACAGTGTCAGAGGACATCTCAAGGGCTATAAAGTACGTGTGAAAATCTTTGGGTTCACAGTGCAGTTTTTGAAGATATGTCCTTAAATTAAAACGTTTTAAGTATAGTATTGTTTATTAGATACAAACATGGACAATTGCTGAACCCAATCAAAAACGAGAAATCATTGTTGGATCCTATGTCACGAGCTACACATTGCACGAGCTCGTTCCTTATACAGAAAACAATATTCAAGTGCTTGCATTCAATGAACGTTACAGCGGACCACCCAGCCAAGTTATCTCATTCATTACACGAAATAAGCCTACTAAACAAAGGTAAACTAATATAGATAACTTGAACTGAAATAGTTTCCTTGGAAACATGATTTTTTCCACAAAAATTGAAATTTAATGTTACATTTATATATATAGTCAGAATGCAGTGTTTCATGTTTTTACAATGATCCAACTGAAAGAACAATTTTAACAAACAATACTGATAAGACAGAATGGTGGTGCTACAAGAGCTTTTCTCGTGATTTTAGGCAACTTCAAATTCGTATTTAAATATAACTAGAATCACTTTACTGCATAGTTTTGATGATCTGCAGAGAAGCTTTTGTAGCACCATCCTACATTACAATAAGTATTGTTTGTTCAATTTTTTTCAGTTGGATTGTTGTTAATAAATTACACAAAACTTGATTCTGACTAAATGTAACACCGCCTACAACTTTTTAAATATGACTTGGTACCTACGAGTCCAGATTTAGAATTTAACAATGCGATTTCCTTGAAAATTAATTCAAAGTCATTAAAACTATGATTCCTCATATGCAAATAATGTGTCTCTAAAACCTTAGTTTCTCATATTTTTGATTTCGTGTTATTTGGATGTGTGAAAAAAAAGTACTCAAAAAACATGAGTTTTTTGGGGGGTGGGGCGTATTCCTTTGTACAGTATACGTTTCAAAACTATAGCTTGAAAAAACAAAACAAAAAACATTTTTAAAAAAAAAATGTTTTGAATTGATTAATTAGTTCCTGGATCCCTACAAACCTTGAAGATAATTCCATTCCATCCTGATGCCTTAGTTGTTGTACGGGAGAGGCTTTCAAGTGAAAATGAGGAATTGACTTGTTATAGAATATATTGGCCAAAACCAAATACCAGAATAAAGAAAACATTTAAAATTACTCTGCAATGAGAAAATACTGCAAGTTATACATATTGGGTTATTTTTGATACGCAAGATCAATATTTTGTTAGACACATTTTACACCAATTCCTAAAACCAATCATTGTGTGAAAAGCCGTAGAAGAAAAAAAGTTTAAAAAATTGTACTGCAGTACATGTATCAATAAAAATATCAATTTTATTGAAAAATAATCAAACATTTTGTCATTATCTTGCTAGTTTACATTAATTAACTTTAGTTAAGATATGGAAAATGTTGAGTTTCGATTCAGATGAACCAACTGAACTGAACTGAACTGATTACTTGATTTTTAACCGACTTCAAATAGGAGAAGGATAACAATTCGACGTTTATGTATTTTTTATGCGCCGAAAGCTAAGTAAGATGATGGACGGTAGTTTGGCCTCTCGGCACTCGTAAGCAAATAGCGGAAAGCGGCAACGACCTAGTCCGTCGACGCGTGTCGTTCCGATAGGAATCAACAAGGTAGCACGCTGGCTAACTGGCCCGTGCAGACGTATTGAGAGTATACTAAACGAGTGTCTGCATATACTGACTTGGATTATCAAGGCAGTCATGATTTAATTTGGGTTCCATAGTATGAGCTGCGAGCTGTGATAACGAGCAAGAGTGTAGTCAACAGCTGGAGGAATCAAGCCGTTCACTTTGTTTTCAGCCGTCTCTGAGTGTAGACATGTTCTGACCGAGTGTATCGACAATCGCCGGCGGTAACCATTGGTAGCCTGTTTGCTGCTGCTGCTTTTTCCGCAAGAAGAAAACCAAGGCTAGTCCCTAGCTGGCTTTATAGACTAAATCGACTCGCCACAAATGATTTGGCATCAACTGTATCCGGCTTCTCTGGTGGTAAGAGAATGTTATTTATCAATTGTTTAGAACTTTTGTATTAGAATTAGATCCTTAACCGCTCTGTGCCAGTATGAACAAAGAGTAAATTTTCTTCACATTAAATCGCCTGTTTAAACTTTAAACGGCACCTTTGGTCACAACGTTTATCAATTATTAAAAGTGGCGGATTAAAGAGGTTTTACTTGAAAAATACAATATATTCAATTCGGACGTTAAAGTATAAATAATGTAATTAAGGTACTGTATTGTTATTAGATACAAACATGGACAAACGATGAATCCAATCATCAACGAGAAATTGTTGTTGGGCCAAGTGTCACGGAGTACACAGTCCACGGACTCGTTACTAATAACAAAATAAATGTACATAGTTTGCCTGCGATGGCCGCGCAAAAAAATTGTAAAATGACTTTACAAATACAAGGGAAGTTCAGTTTATAACTGTTCAGTGAAAAGTAAAAAATGGTACATGCTACATGATCAACTACCGGTACCTTCACCTTAAATCTTTACGCATTTTTTAAATAACTTTTATTTATTTATTTATTATTCAAAGAACAACAAAATTCAGCATATGCTGGATACAAAACGTTGATAGAATATAACACAATTATTATAATAACAAAAGTCAACATGGAAGTAAGGTAAGGGAAGATCAAATATATCAGTCAACATTGTTGTTCACGTATTGAGCTAATAGTTTATATTTCTGGATTTTTAGTGCATGTTTTAGTAAAAAACTATTCAAAACCTATAATAGTTTATATACTATTACGCACGTTGTGCTGATCTCAGAACAATGGAGTGTTAAGAGTTTCGAATGGCAATGGCTAATTCTTAATAGAAAGCCAACATACATGTCCGCTGTAAACTTCCACCTTTCAACAACTACAAACTTCAATTGCAAATGTTGTTAATACTGTAAATGCATATTCCAAACATAAAATTCGTAAGGTGAAAAAAACATGTTTTTTCGACAGTTTTGAAATTATTCAGAGAATTTTACCAAAGGTGGTTTTTGTTAATGTTAAAAATCATTTTTCAATATGACTCGTAAGTCTTAGGTGTGAATCAATTTCGACACTCAATAGGTTTAAAATAAAGTTTGGATATTGTAAGGGTTAAAAATTGACAATTTGAGTTTTTAAAGAGTTAAGTTTTATATTTTTTTCATGAAACTACTCAGTCATTTTGGAAAGGTCACTTTACATCATGACCTTTTGCAACATGCCTTTCTTATCTTGGATAAGGAGAAAATTATTTAAAGTAAATTCATTTTAAAAAATAAATTTTGTAATATATGTCATTTCATTTCAATATAAAATTCGATACATTATCAAGAAAACATTGACATTATTGATAGATCAAACAAATAATTTTATTTAATGTTGTATTAAGAATCCAATCTGGTTTCAGTTTAAATGTACCGTCTTGACATGTTTTCGTAATATCACGTGACTCCAAAACATCACTATAGTAATCAATTGTTGTAACTTGATTCGGTCTTTTTGGTAGATCGAAAATTATCAAGAAAACTGGTGTGTTGAATTTAATCTCCTGCAAAAGACCAATAGAAATGCAATAGCCAAACGACCCCCATTGAGGAATGTCATGTACATGTAATTTTTGTGATTAAATAATCATGGTTGAAATTGAGACCGCAAGTGTTAAACATTATTATGCATTTTACTCGTAATGATTATGTCCTTCTCTTTTCTTGGAATTTAAAGAGTGACATGTTTTGCTGACGATACTTAAACAAGGAAACTGATACGTGAATTTATATTTCACATTTTTATTATTATTATCATTATTATTATTATTATTATTATTATTATTATTATTATTATTATTATTATTATTATATGCTTTTATTTGATTTGTTCTGTCGGTTGCATTCAAATTTTGTGATCGATTTTTGATCACTTCCGGTGCGTCCTAGATACTTGAAATCTGGTATAGGCCTACATATTACTCATGCATAAAATTTTTATTTATTTTACCTTTTATTTCAAAATTAGCTTATAACTTGTTAAACAATCAACGACCGAAACAGTGCAAGGAAGTTTGTCTGTACAAGTATAGTGGACCCTCGAGATCCGAACACAATCCGTTCCAGGACACGGTTTGGTTCTCGAATTGTTCGAATTTTGTGTTAAATTTCTCCATAAAATATAATGTATAATTGAATTAATTTGTTCTAGACGCCACAAAATTAACCCAATCCCTATCCCTACTAATATATAAATGCGAAAGTCTGTCTGTCTGTCTGTCTGTATGTTTGTGACTCCACTACTCAAAAACTACTGATCCGATTAACTTGATTTTTTTTTGTCAGCACATTAAAGGTTCCAGATGACTTAGTAAGTAAGTTTTATCTAGATTGAATGTCAGCTCCGATAACTAATCTTGGATAATCACGATATTCTTATAAGCTTTGTGCTGCAGGCAGCAGTGTGGAGCGGGTGTTGCACCTGCGCATGACATACCATGATAGCGATACGTCATGGCTCGATGCAAGTCACGAAGGGGTTAGAAATATTTATTATTTCTTTACATGTAGCCTACGTTCTTTTTATTATTTGTTTCCAGAACGTTTAGAGTGCATGTTGGCAATTTAGTATGGGAAGTTACAGCATTATTCAGCGAACGAAAATTATACAGTTTTATTTTTGAACATCATCACTCAAATACAGATTCGACCAGTCAATCGCCGTCATTTTAATGTGCGAAATCTGCAAAAACCACTTTTTTAGGTTAAAAAACAATGATTACTCTTCAGGGGTTATTTATTTTCTCTTCATTCTGAAAAAGCCTCTAGTAGAGGGCAAAACGTTGAAAGGTGTTAATTAAGCTACCCGGTCAGTTGAAGTAAGTGATTTGCTATTTTTTGAAATTTTTGGTTAGCATTTTACTTATTTTTAAGTTATTATATTAGGGTAGGGGAACATGTTATATAAAAAAGTTATTACAAAATAATGTGTATGAAAGTTGTGAAGTTACAATTTTTTCGTCTTTTCTGTCATCTTGTCAGTTTAGATTAGTTAACTATGAATAAATATTCGTTAAGATAAATTCAGATGGGCCTTCGTGACGTGATTGAATGAAGTCATCACATAGTAACAAATGCTCGAATTTGTTCTTCCATCCGCGACAGGATGTTATGATGGACATTACAGACCATAATCTTCAACACTTGACTCGGAAAAGTCTTGTGGTGAATGTTGACGAGGAAGAAGTTACGAAAAGACTAAAATCTCTAAGAAACACTTGAAAAGCAGAAAAAAAGGTAAACTGGTTTCTTATTTGCTGTTCGGGGTCATTCTAAAGCTGGGGGTTATAGTCAATAGCCTTGGCCTTTCCAATTAGTTATTTTTGTTCCAATTGCATTGGATTCGCCATAAACCAGCTTTCATTTTTGCATTAGGGTGCTTCACATCATCTAGTTGTTCTGAGATAATTTCAGTTATAAGCTCTTACACAGAACCGTCTGTTCACTAGTCCAATTCGGAACATCCCATGTCCCTGGTATTTTTAATAGAGTTTTTTATTGACCAGGCGTGTGAACAGGGCTTTATGTTTTGCAACTACGCGTAGACTAGAGTAGAGAGAGAGTGAACATTATACAAGAAGTGTAGATCAATAAGTATATGAAAATTGAATCCCAACTCCACGTGAGTGTTGCATGCATGCATGCAAGAGTAGTATTATATTATTTTAGAAGAGTAATAATATGTAAGGTACCGTATTCATAAAATTGTTTTTGCTTATTACAGAATATTGAAATAACATGGAACAGTCCACAACAAGAATTAGGCTTATTGCTATTTTAATCCTCTTTGTTACTGCGGAAGTCACCATAGCCGATACAGACATAGAATTCTTCACCCATGAAGATTTGACCATATCCGATTTAGCCATGTTAGATTTGGAAGAAGAAATGAACAGACCATACAAATTATCCCCAAAACCCTTGGTGGTAGCAGACCGTACGTGTGCAAACATACTTTTACATATGTATAAAACAAAATAGTAGTAGAAACATTGGCACTTCAACACAGTCAATATTCTTCAGATTTCAGTAAAATTGAACTTTTGTGTGTACATCAAATACAACATTGTAACTATTTTTTACTATAAAGATCTTTACATTTTTGTTGTTTTTTTAAGTCGTGATTAGGTGGCTAAAGGTGGAATCCTTTTCAATTAAAGGTCCACTACTATTTTATTACTAGAGGTTACCCCGTGCAGAAGCACGGTCGCTAGTTAATTAAATCATGTGAATTTTCAATTCACTTGAATATAGCCCTCAAAGCGTTCAAAGCTCTCAAAAAGATTCTTACTACACTGGTTTCGGGTTAACTCTCTTTTATCGCAGTCACAATCAAGCAAGGGCGAGCAAATAATTGATAATTGATATCATTAATTATACTGTAAATTTAAAACGTTTTGGTTTCATGATTTGCGTGTTATATCTGCAATGGAAAGAAGCTAACGCAAAGCCAGTGGGAGAATCGTTTCATTAAGCAGCCCCACAATTTAATATCAAGATTTCATGTTAGAAGAAAATGATATACAGTATTATGTTATGCAATATTATTTTCCCTTCACTACATGTCGATTTAGCAATAGCGAAGCTTTAAAATAATGGTAGACCCTGAATTAAAAAAGTCAAGAAAAGGAATTCCAGTATTTTTAAAATAAGGGTTTACTGAAATATAAATTAAATAATCGTTTGCTAAATGTACACTAGAAACATAAATTCTAGCAATTGACATTATTGCTCAAAATGGTCGTATTTCAGTGGTAACACGTTTATTGCATAATTGTGAAGTCATGACATTACTAAAACAGCCTAAAGGTGACACTCCTTATTGCTCAAAGACAATTCATGTTTGTTTTTTGTTCATCCCTTTGATTCCTTAGTGACCAGTTATCTTCTATATATTATCGTTTTTTCTTAGTTTTCATTGTTTCGTTTTTTATTTGTAATAAAACACAATAGTGCAATATTCCACAATGCTTTTCTCACCTTAAATTCACGTATTTTTGTTTACGTTTAATTAGTTTCCTATCCACCAAGATTCATCCGGGAACCACCCTCTGCAGACGCAGTTGTTTCATCCGATGTTTTGCCATTTCAAATGGGAAGAGGTAATATCGTCCTCTTGTGTGTTGCTGAAGGAGAACCCAAACCAACGTAAGTTCAATTTAAAAACATTAAACAAAATAGCCATATACAGGGTGAGTCTTTTATCGTGACACAAGCAAATGTTATGAAAACAAAGCATGTGACAAACGAATGTGTCTGGCAAATATTGTTTGTGGATGAGGAGCCTATCGAACCGTGCTATTTTCATTGACCTTAAAATCCTATTGTTAAATTTTAAACGATGCGTCGTAGGTATCAAGTCCTATTTAGAAAGTTGTACACTTTTATTCGTGACTATTTATGAAATACCCGACTTGTTAAGGTTTCATTGGATAAAGAATGGCAAAAAATTTCGATGGGAAGTGGATGAACGTATTTCCATGCAGCGCGACCATGGAACACTAGTGGTGACGTCTCCTAGAGAAGATGACGAAGGCTATTACCGGTGTCTCGCGACCAACAAACGTGGAACGGCAGTCTCAACTGGTGTTTTCGTTAAGAAATTAGGTAGTTAAGCAACAAACCGTTTACAAAATTTCATTTCCATACATCTTTATTTCGTTTTATTCGGTTGAAGAATTTGATGATTTTCCTGACGAACCTTCTGTGAAACGAGAGGCGGTTGAAGGGCAACCATTGACTTTAGAATGCATCCCTCCCAAAGGATTTCCGAAACCCACTAACTCATGGATTATCCGAAGTGATACCGGTGAACTTGAAACTTTCAACAATCCACGTCTTACGGTGGATCCCGAAGGACACCTACACTTTTCTAATGTTACTCGCGAAGACAGTTCTAGCGATTCTGTGTATGCCTGCTCAGCATTTGATACCAATAGAAATGAATTCAAACTAGGATATAAAGTCGAATTGAAAGTGATAGCAGCTGGAAGTGAGCACTTAAACTATGTGACTTTGTTATGATTTAATGAATTCAAAGAGCTTTTGTGACAGATAAATTTGTAATTGTCTCAAGGATCCTTTGTTCAATCCCACCATGATCCCGTGGAACAGTATGTCTCACCAACTGAAATTGTAGCAGTGAAAGGAGAAAGTCTTGAGATCCACTGCATTTTTGGTGGCACGTAAGTTTAATTCCAATTCTAGTAAACTGTGACGAGGGTAATTCAAAAAGCAAGTTGCACCTTTGAATAAAAAAACAAACCATCACGAAAAGTGTATTTCATTCAAAAGAGCATCTTACTTGATCCTTGTATAAAAATTATCCTGCATATGTGTTTAATTTTACAGGCCTCTTCCTGAAATACGGTGGAAAAAGAAGGATCAGAAACAGTCCATGGGGCTTGTCAAATACACTAATTACGGAAAAACTTTGGTCATAAATAAAGTTGAATTTGAAGATAAGGGCACCTACGAATGTAAAGTCTCTAATGGTATTGGTATGGCACAGTCGCGTACTTTCGATGTCGTAGTACATGGTAGGTTCACTTTCCTGTATGTAGGTTCGTTACGTGACGTGACCTAACAGTCTATTTTATAGATTGACTTTTTATAGTTCCACCATACTGGATAAACGTATCGAACAACGTAAACGTTTTTATAGAAAAGGATGTTGAATTTGAATGCACAGCTTCAGGTGTGCCTGAACCTGAAATCCAATGGTTCGTCAATGGAGTGCCATTGAGTGGTATGTAGAGTGATTGAAGACAATTAACATTGATTTCACAGGTATACAATAATTACGCTTATTAAATAATTTTATCAATTAATTTTTAGAGGCCCAATATAATTCTAGACGGGTCTTAGTTTCGCCTTCGGTGATAAGAATTAAGCGTCTGGAGAGATCGGACACGGCAGTTTATCAGTGCAATGCTTCTAATTCTCTCGGCTACGTTTATAAAAACTTTGGCCTTCATGTTTTAGGTAAGTTCAACTTTTCTGTAACTTTATCAGCATAAACATAAAGGAAGCTTACATACTATTAACCAACTATTCATAGAAAACTAACTCATTTGGATGATCCTTAAATAGGTTTGATATGGTTTCTGTGCTCCTATCGTTGTCTTGTGTGATTAATTTTTCCATTTGAATGACTTGAAGCCCAGTTGTTTCTGACTGCTGATCATTCAAGATCATCCCAACTTTGCTGTGAAAGCAATTTTATTAGTTGCTCAGCTGTTAGCTTAACATTCAATTTTTGGGAAATTTTCGAACGAAGCTAATAAGCGGCGAACGCGTCTTTCAAAAATCCAAATTATGTTGCAATTAAAACCGTGCATGGCACGGGGCAACTTCTAGGCAATCTTAATACTTCTTTAGATGACTATATTTTTTAATATGACGTTTGCTATGTATACATCACATGTTCCTGTTGCATGTAACATCACGTGTTCTTGTTACGTTTATATTTTTAGTTCCTTCTCCACCAACCATCATCAAGCAACGAGAATCCGATGTTTTGCTATTTCAAGTGTCAATGAAAGAAAATTTGTTTGGTATACCCTGTGAAGCCACAGGCGTTCCTAAACCAACGTAAGTATGATATAAACAATAAAAACCTCAAGTCAATTATACACACGGATAATATGTGCATACGAATATTTGACGTACTAGTACTGTAATATAATATAACACATTTGCATTAAAGTTACTAATTAATTAGCGATCAAATGTTTTATGGGCTTGTTCTATTTGTCTAAGATATACTTGGATAAAAAATGGCCAAAAAGTGAATTGGAAAGCACGCGTTTATAATCAACCTGAAATCCAGTCGGGAACACTAGATATATATTATCCTAGAAATGATGACGAAGGCTATTATCAATGTTTGGCAACAAACGATTATGGAACAGCAGTCTCAAAGATTTACCATTTTAAGAAAGCAGGTGATTAATTTTTACAGAACTCTTGTTCAATAGATTTCGATTCAATAACAAATTTATTTTATTTCTCACAAGAATTTAGTGAGTTTCCTCACCAACCACCTGTAAACCGATTGGCCATTGAAGGACAAGCGTTGATTTTAGAATGCAGCACTTTTCCAAAAACCGCTGCTCATTATTGTAATCACATACACGCACGTATTTCTGATCCTCGTTTTACGATGGAGCTTAATGGAAGCCTCCACTTGTCTAATGTTACTTTTGGGAATGAGGATGTGAGATACAGGGCACATTATTCCTGCGCAGTATTTGCAAGAGAAACAAATCAATACAAAATCGAATGGAAAGTTAAATTAAACGTGACATCAGCTGCAAGTAAACAATTTTTAATAAACTTTTAATTTTTAATGAACTTCATTTATGGCTTTAAGTTGGCAACAGTCTTCTAATGGTATTTTTATTTTTTTTAAGATTCCTCTGTTCAATATGCTCCTGTTCCATTGTATATCTCACCACCGGAACTTGTAGCGCTGAAAGGAGAAAATTTGAAGATCCACTGCATTTTTGGCACCTCGTAAGTTCATAATAAAATTTACTTTTTCACAATTTTTTGTTTAACTTGGCCTGTTCGTTGTATGTTGTTTGCATCAATCGAACTGAATTTTGACACACTTTCCGATATCCCAGAAAGATGAAATTTGACACACAGTGACATAGTTCGGGATATATTTCAGTCTGTTACATTTTGAAGGCTCAATGTCGCGTAATTATCACATAATTTGCATGTGACAAGACCGAATTTTTTCTGGTAGAGTGTTTGTGCAGTTCTTTTACTTCCAAAAGGGGGAAAGACCGCCATGGGGTTTACTTCGTCCTCCTCTTGTGGCGCCTGCTAGACGCCACTTATAAACGTCCTAGACGCCAGAAGGAGGGTGGCGAATTATGACATTACCCTACCATAGGGATTGAGGTGAACCTAATGATAATACAAGGTTGTGCCTAAAAACAATGCTTTTTCTGGTATCTTGTTAAACATATGTGCCTATGTTGTATGTTTGTGTACATACTTGTATTTGTATATAGTTCATTTGATTTTGCAGATTTGTCACTTGTCCTGACGTACGATGGAAAAGGAAGGATCGGGAGCAGTCCATGGAACGTTTCAAATACTTGAACTACAGAAACACTCTCTTCATTAGAAAAATTGATCTAAGTGATGAGGGTACCTATGAATGTTCAGCCTCCAATGGTGCGGGTACGACACAAACGCGTACTTTTCAAGTTTTGGTAAAATGTAAGTCTCATTTACATTTGCTTGATAAATTAATATGTAACCGGTACACAAATATCAAAATATTTAATTATATTTTATACATTAACTGTTTTAATAAGCTGCACCATACTGGATATCAGTATCAAATAACACAAATGCAGCTGAAAACGAGGATGTTGAGATTGAATGCAAAGCTTCAGGTGTACCCGAACCTGAAATCAAATGGTTCATGAATGGAGTCCCATTAAACGGTGTGTGGCTTATCAATACATTGTATTGGGTTTTACTTTTACTAAATTGTTTCATACAATACGTAATAAATGTACAGTATGTATTACTTAAATGGTGGAACTGTATGTTTATTTCAGAGGCAAAGTTTAACCCTAGAAGAATCACAGTCTCGCCTTCGATGATTAGAATCAAGAAACTTGAAAAATCTGACACAGCCGTTTATCAATGCAATGCTTCCAATTCCTTCGGTTATGTGTTCAAAAACATTTTTGTCAATGTTTTAGGTGAATTTTTTCCCCAAAGTATCGTTTTCATTTATGTCTGCTTCTTGCGAACTGAATGTGTTATATTTTATTCGACAGCATTGCGTCCAGAAATTGAAACGCAGCCTGAACCACTGTATGAAACTGTGAAAGGTTTGACGATTAAGTTATCCTGTTCCGTGTTTGGATTTCCGAAACCAACGGTTAATTGGACCAGAAACGGACAAAAATTGACCAGCAATAGTTCTTCAGTTCTTGAAGACGGAGATTTAGAAATCACCAATGTGCTCTTCACGGATGCTGGACATTACCAGTGCATCGCAAATAATAAACTGGGAGAAGTGAAATCAAATAATGTACTTGGATATGTAGATGTTAAAGGTAAGTTGTCGTCATCCCGTTAAATGTTTCTCGGTCATAGACTGACAATTGTTTACTGGTGAAATGAATATGTCAACCTGCAAGTAACACACTAGTTAGGTACTAGTAGCTTGCCCGTCAACAATGACGGAAACATTTTAGCTCATGTTACCTGGCAACAGGAGGTCATTCTAGTATTATATTTATTATATTGAGAGTAGGTAATAATTGAGCAGTTGCAGCTGCAATTCAAGCAAACATACAAACATATAAAAATAAACCAAACTATATTGTTAGAGATAAAAGAAGGATTTAAAAAATTATCTTCAAGTTTTAATGAGGTATTGGTACTACACTGTTCAGATACTCCCCATGAGAAAGTTAATTACCTACCACAGATTAAAAGAGGTGCCTCGATTTTTAAATAAGCATGCACACCCATACCACCATCATCATGCCCAATTTAATAATTCTATTAGTGACCGCAGTGAAACAAAATTCAAGTTCCTGCTACCGAATGCGATTTCCAATGCACAACATCTGAGATACCCT
>JAQIWH010004658.1:0-16397 GCA_034695005.1 Cryptops parisi
TTGTTCGCGGTCCCTTCATGTTGTTTGCTGAGAGATAAGGTTTCACGTCTTACAACGAGACTGACGCGAGACTTGCGAAGATGAAACTAAATCCATAGTTAGCACACACGGAGTATAGGTGAAGCTTGCAAACTTTTTTTACCTCAGCATTTCCCTTTTAACTGTTTTTTTACAGAGGCCCAGTTTTAATAAATTTTAACTCGAAATTATTTAAGACACTAAGTAAACTTAAAATTTAATCCCATATTTCATTTTTATATCTAAAACTATCATCACAAACTAAACACTATAATAGTGATGCTATTGTTGTTAATGTTTTTATTAGCGTGCTTTATAGTAACTGTATTTTTACAGTATTGTTTATTGGTTCAATTTATTGCAGTCTCAACAGCAGTCGAAATAATTAAATATATATAAAAAAAAATATACCCCTCTTCTTGTACTAAACATTATATTAGCCTCCAGACATTTATAATAGAGTGACCAGCATGACACATGGTATTTTTATTTTCAGACAGTGGACCCAAAGCCCAGATAACCTTGAGGCAGTTAATTTACAGTCGGTTACCATCTTTTACTGCACAGTGTGGGTGTGGGAATTTGGGTGTTTCATTCAAGTTGTATATGCAGCAAAAAAGTTATGTACCTGAGTTGTGAGTTTGTACCTGAGTTGTTACACAAGTTTTTCTATTTAGCGTTTTATAGCGTTCTGGTTGTTATTATTGTTGGAGTACAGTACCTCAACAATAATAACGACCGGAACACTTTTGGAAATTTCTTTTAACAACCGGAACAATGTTCCGGTGCGTTCCGGCCTAATTCGAGCACTGGCTCTGTATGCGTTTTTTGGTCTATTAGACCAAATATTTACCATAAACATGTTTATTATCATAAACATCTGTAAATGTCAGTATGCGTTCAATTTCCAGCTTATTCGTTCACTCACTCACAAAGTCACCAGTGAAAGTGAAGCTAATATCAAATTTTATCTCTTTATCAACGTCCTTATCGTTTAAGGAAGTTTGCCACCGCAACATCATCTGTTGAAAAACCCTTTGTACTTTTGATAAAAGACTGTTCAACATCTTTTATTGCTATAATTGATTGTTTATGTACATATTGAATGTTAGTCTGCTTTAATCTAAATAAAAAAATGTATATATAGATGATTTCTTATTCATAGCATCTTTACTCATTACACTGACGTTATTTCCGACAACTGCATTATAAACTCAATGCACAAAACAAATCGGAATTATTTGTATGCCACGTATAAAAACATTTTAAACAGCGAATATATAAATTTTGATAATAATCAGGATTTCTTTGCACTTAATACGTCATATTTACTTGGTACGTCTTTGGTAGAATTGTCTTCATCCGCCAGAAATGGTGAAAACAGGCATATGACACTGATCACCATGAAATGCATGTTGATTTTCACCATTTTCTTCAGCCAAAAGAAGTGGTAGTTGATGGTGCGGATTTTAACTCTGTTCTACTACACACGCAGGGTTTATAATATGAACGTGCAATAATAGATAAGTGAATTAAGTGGCTATTCCTTGCGTGTAAATGTTTTGGTTTTCCAACACGAGAAAGCCTATTTACCATCTGTACATCTGATTCAAGGTGAATTAGCCGTGTTTTTCGGATGATTGAACTAATTGATATGAACATGTCTACGCCAACACTTTTTCCTATTCAGTAAATACCAGTGATTCATAACGTCGTCAGTCTATCGTCACCAGTACCAAAAATTATAGTCGGGTTGCAATCAAGGAGTTGGGTGAAAAAACGGCGTAAAGACACTAACGCCGTTATTCTTGAAACTCATAAATTGAATCGTTTTAGACCAATCTATAATATAAGGGCGTTGGTATTCACATAAGACATAAGTTTTGCACTTTAGAAGTTTTTAGAGCAAGAAATCTTTAATTTTTGTAGTTGTTTCACTTGCTTGCTTCACTTCCAAAACAATGGAAAAGAGTGATATTTGGAAAAACGGCGTAAATGCTTTTATAAATTAGCACGATAGTTGGGAATAACGGCGTAATTGCATTTTTAACTTGTGCAACAATCACAAAAATCGAAACTAAACTACTAACTTAACTTGAACAAGATGATTGTGAGAGAGGTGCGTGGTCATCATAAAGAAAAATGTTTGTTATTGAGAGATGAAATTAAGAGGTTGTGAGGTTTTGTTGGTGGGAGGAGTGGGTTGTGATGATTTGGTAATTATTGAGAAGGCGATAGAGGACTATTTTAACTGGCGGGAACGTAGTTTTAAAAAGAAGAAAATTGGAAAGTTAGAAAAATTGTTACTCAAGATGAAAAAAGGGATGGGTGAAAAGTCAAGAATTAAAAGGGAAAGGGTGGTAAATTTAAGTGGTAAAAAGGTATCGAAGGATGAATTTAATGTGTTAAAGTTGGGTTTAAAGAGTGGGGTGATTGATCCCAGGAGAAAATGGATGAGGGAGACTGTTGACTAGAAAATGGGTTAAAAAAGGTGGGTGAAAAGGAAGTGGTTGATGAAGTTAGGTTTAAAGTTAAGAAAATTTTGGAAAATATGGGTACCAGTAACAATAAGAGTAATTTGAATGGGAGTGAAAGGGTTTGTGTAGTTTAAAGAATAGAGAAGATATTTTGGTGGTGAGAGCTGATAAGGGAGAAAGTGTGGTGGTGATGGACAAAAATGTTTATAATGAAAAGCTGGGGGGGTTTGGTCAGTGATAAAGAAATGTTTACTAAGTTGAAAAAAGATCCCATTAAGAAAATGGATTTTGAATTGAAAGGAATGAGTAAAAAGTTCATTGAAGTGGGTAAGATTCAGAAGGAGGAAAAGTGAGAATGGGAGATGAAAGTTGTAAAATGTCATGAAAATGAAAATTCATAAGTTGAATTGTCCGTTGTGACCGGTTTTCTGGCAACAGTTGGTGGTTCTGCCAACCGACGTTCACCTCCCGGATTCTCGACCTACCTTCTGCCGCAGGCCCAAGGCAGACTCCGGCAAGCACGAACTCCGACTCACAGTAGACAACTCTGCTACTCGAGATCTTCTGTCAATAAGCCTTGGCGTCGAAGAGTGACTGCCTCAACACCCCTCGACAAAAAACAGCAGCGACTACGATTGGCCTTTCCGCTTCCGGACGCCCGCCTGCACAACGGGTTCCAGGAAATCCTAGCTGAAGCGCCGCATTGATAGAGAACGCCACAGCACCGCAACCGCGTGTCATACGGCGCCCCCAAGGACTCGAACAGGTACCAGCTGTAAGAGCCTGCGTCCCTTGCACACAGAAGTAGAGCAGCGAGTGCGGAACATTGGCTGTCCCATGGGCCCGCACAGACGACTACCCGTTACAGGTCGGCCCGCCCATGGAGAAGCTCAGAAAAGTTCGTTCAAGCCACTAGTTTCAGACCAAAAGCATAATTTATTCATCCATGATTTATAACATTAATTTTACAACAATAGTGCACGGGCACGGTGCACTGCAGCACGCAGCATTACATCCCGAGCAAACACATGATTCTATACCAACAGTATATAACTATGATCTGCCCCTTCTAGTGGCAGTATCTGATCCCACAGTACGCGATCACAAAACGTTTTATCGAATTGGGTGCAGTTAGAATCTTCGAATGAATACAGTTTAGCCTCATGAATAGCTTCAGGTTTTTTTTGGCACAGGACAGTTGGCGCTGCTTGACGTTCTCTAAAAATAGAAATGTCGATTATTTCTAAAATACTACGTGATATGTGGTATTTCCAATCTGATTTTAAGGTTTATCACTGGATACTCGTAGAACTTGGTTCAAAAAGGTGTTAAGTAACATTCTTGTCACTAATGACCTAGAAGAATTTTATAATTCGTTAACTGCAGTTCTAACTTCCTAATTCATAATTTTGAACGAAACAACAATACTGTATATGACAGACATAAGTTCAAGAAATGTTAAGTGGTCAATAGACAGCAAGACAAGTACAGATCTTAAACGAGATTTTTTTGTAATTGTCCCAATGTATCTTAACAACTTTTCGCACAAAGATCTTTAATTAGGAATTGTACGTAGATATAAGTTGTATGTGTAACCGTTATTGATTGCGAGTTCAGTTGCAAAATTAAACGACTACAGAATTAAATGGCTCATACAGGGTGTTCAATGCGTTACTAACCGTTGTAAATAGACTGCAATGTTTTTAAATAATGATGTATTCCCACAAAGTGAACTTTATTGTGTTCCAAGGTACATGAGAATTTGTTTTTTTAAAAAAAAGCTTATTAAGGCTAGAGGACATCTACTAAGAGTGACAAAGGAATTGGTCATCCATTTGAATTTGTTGCATGTGCTAAAACAGAGCTCTTTGTCGGAAGGAGGGCAGTTGGAATCATAGAAAAAACAGTGACTGAAGGTATAGCGATGATGACGAACTATGTATGACATTCACAACGCTTACAATGTCTCGTTGACAAAATAAGGGCGTAGGTGGAATTTAAGGCTCCCCAAGCAATGACGATAACATGATTGTAGTTGTATTATTATTTTCGTGTGCACCAAATTTACCTATTGTTTGATGTATCTATCCGTTGCACTCGAAATTCTTTGATCCAAAGGGGGTCAGTTTGAGGACATAATCCACACGAGTCATTTAGCAAACACGGTATACAGACAATATCGATTTTCTCTATTGAATCATCAGTAAGGAACCGATCAGCTCCAACGACTTGTTTAATGGCTCTTCCTGCCCTAAAAATACAACAAAAAATAAAACTCAAAATATAAAGCCGACAACTGACCTTATCACGACTACGTTGAACTGACGTTATCAAACTTTTAACCGAAAATTATGAGTAATATTTAAAACGTTGGTAGAATATGTTCATTTAAATTAATTACGGTTGTAGCACTTCTTGCGAGAGTTAAAATAAAACTTAATAATATACGTTACGTTTTCTTACTTGACTTCTAACGTCAGATGATTACGCTTTGTGAAGTCTGATTGATACATAGTTATATTTATATGGCCGTAATTGAATAGTTGTTTAAGAAGCACAAACTCGATGCTGTACTGACGAACTACAAATATAAATTAAATATAAAGATTATGTTCAAAGGACAGCTAGGTCCTACTATATGAAATGTGCAGATATGAAACTTTATTATGCAAAAAAAGAAGAATTCTTTTACCACATAAGCTAGACTTTTCGTTAGTACCGGTAACGAGATAGAATTTGCGACCCACTTGTCCTCTTAGTTTCAAGTCCTTGGCGTAATATCCCATTCGAGCACAGCTACTTCCATCTTCACCACAAGTGGTGCACTTGCCATGCATATAAGATTCGTAACTGTCACATTCGTGTGCCCAAAATGGACAAGTTTGAAGCCAACTCAATGAATGCAAGTAAAAAACGAGAGCTTGATGATGATTGAACTCTCTTTCTAAAATATAACCATTTGTATTAAATCACTAATGTGGTTACAAACATTGGAAACGTCATTTTACTTTGAGCAATAAACATATGTTTTTAAAACGTTTTGACCTTTTCAAACAAGGGGAGCCGATGTACGTTGGGGGAGAAAGTGTATTAAATTTACAGTTTGCACTTTTATCGATTAATGTGATTGAGAGTTTTATAATTTGGTTTTATTGTTGTACATAGTTTAGTGGGACATTGTCCTGTTTAAATAAAATAAAATAAAATAAATATTACCAGTAATTTCACTTAGTTGAAGACCTCCAATTGGATAAAAATTGACATGTCCAACAGTTTGCTTCGTTTCGTAAGCTTTCCAGTGTAAAATAGAAATTAAATGTTGTTTATCACATACATGTAAATATCAGCAATAGGATCAACTATTCAAATATATTTGTCAATTATACCAGTACATTAGGAAAGAAATATATATTTGTAAATTAATTAAAAAACAAAAAAATAGAATAAAGAGCCACACACAAACCCACCCAAACACACATTCCCACACACACAAGTGGTTTATTGTAATTTGTTATTAACCTTTACCTGTATTTGTGTGAATCGCATCGACAAACTGAGCATTACTAGGATCAAGACGCATGTAATCAAGTGAGTCTTCAAAGTGACTCAGTGGATCAAGAGCTACAATACACAACAAAAATCGTAATCGTACGTTTCAATTGAGTAAAACGTAACTACTCTCTACTGTAACGACTCAACATTTTAGGATGTGTTCGGATACATAAAAACTGATGATTACAAATAGATGAAAATCATATATTCTAGACTTGCACATTTTGCAATTCCTAACATACAAGTAATATCCAGATATTACCCGAAATTCGTCTGATTTTTCCATTGGTTTTATTTCCAACATGACCCGCAATATGAGCCCCTATGTTGTCGCCTATGATGTGAATGTCGTCATAGGTGGTCACACTGCATTCCACCTGTAAATGTTTTATATTTTTTCCAAGTTTGAAATCCCATTTTAAAAACGATAACTTAGCAATAGGAATCGATCTTGGGTTTACCACTAGGGTTTCAATAAGCAGCCTTATTTCCTCACTGACAACCCATAACATGTTCGCTAAAGGCTCGCGATATTCAGAAGAATCGTTGCCCACATTCCATTTAACTATGATGATATTGTGAGAAAATCTGCTCAACATAGTTGTTGCTAACTTCTGAAATATTAATACGTCACGTAAAAATTATTATTTATCTAAATAATAAAACAATTTAATTTCTATTACTTAAATGAATTTTACCCATGACATGGAACTATTATTGATGTTAAAACCATGAACTATAAACGTAACTAGATTGCCGTTTATAAAGTTTGAGTTGTTCACTCCATCGCAGTCATGAGCTTTGAGATATTCAACTGGTGGGTCATGTTGGTGGGGCTTTTTTGGGTTGAATAAACCAAATGTGGTGTTGAAACGCTTTTTATACCAGGAAATATCTACAACAACAGGAAAGTGATAAGAATATTATTCAAACACGATGTGAGATATTCTTTGACGCAAATTCTGAAAGAATTTCCGAAAGTACAAAAAAGCGAGAACCTGAACGCTATCAGATTCTAAAAAAAAACTGTTTGAAAATTGAAGACAATTGGGGTGCCTACAGTAGACGGGAACCCACTTTAGCTATAGTTTTGATGATTCATCCCTTGTTTCCAACCCCATTTAGCTTATAAATTTCATAACATTATCTCAAATTCTTATTTGCATTTTGGTGCTGCATTTTCACTGAACAGTAATGTGTGTGTGTTTGTGTGAAAATGGGCCTCAACACTCAACAGCTCACATTTAGGAAGACATCAAATCTACCGCCACAATCAAATCTGAAGGGCTCTTCTTTAAACTTGGCGGTTCTGTATAAATTCCAAATTTCTCAGGTGTGATAAATCAGTTCGGAGAAAATGATTCGGTAGGTCGTCATTCATGGGTCTAACGTCTGGAAAGCCTGGTCATGCACGAAATGCACGTTTACAAGTTATTTGCTCCAAAACATAGCGAATTCAAAGCAAATAGCTTTTTTTCAAGAGTTTTGTTGAAAACGTGCTATAAAGTAACTTGCATGCGTGCTTCCAACAATGACAGAATCTACTAAGTTTGTATGTACCACATAAAGTCCTTCTTTGAAGGTGAATAAGTAAGCGTTGCAGTATGTTCTACCATTTCAGTTTTCTATCCATATTCCGAGAATTTCTTGACTGCCCATTGTACTTCGACTATAAATATATATGGTTCAATCTCATCGAAGTTGATACAAGGTTTGATATTAATCAAGGTGGTGTACAACTTACGTTCTCGCGTTTTTTTTAAATGACTCAATGCTAAACTTAACGCACAACTATGCTCTTATGGTGTTATACACATAATTACAAAATTCTAAGTGGAGATATATGATTTTTGTAAATTAAGAAAGTTTTTCGTTAGATACGTTGTTCGTTACATATCAGTGACATATTTACTTAGTACATCTTCACAGGAAGTGTTTTCTTTGCGTATTCCGTTAAACAAAACATCAGTGTCATTCGGTGTATCTAGCGATACTTGTAAAAAGTTTTGAAACTGATGCATTCCCTGTTTGCACATCTGAAGTTCTGCAGTATTCTCATTCATGGGTGAATCCCAACCACAGCATATAGTATCAAGTGCCTTTTGTGGTTCAAACCATGTGTCCGAGTAAACGCCAACGACTTGTTGAATGGGAATGTTTACGCTAAACAAATTAATGAATAAGAATGAAAACAACTTGTGAAAAATAAATGCAGTAGTTGAATTTTACGTCGATAAACAGCAGATTATAAAATCCCTGTGTGTAATGTTTGTAAATGCGAAATTATGACATTTATACACTGGGAGATCTTTCGTTTTTCAATCACATGTGGGTGGGATGACTCCTGCTGTGGAAGTCAGAGTCTTGTCAAGTAAATACTAAATTGACTGATTCTTACCTGACGTTCGAATCGAGTACTTGGTTTTCTGTGTCCCCGTAAACGTATGTGGTTAAATGGAAAGTATTATCGGCCTCGTACTGATTAACTACAAAATGTAATTGTTGTGACAATAATTTTTTTTTTAACATGCGAGTAAACGTCAATCCTCGACAAAAGGAAATATAAAGAATAAGAAAAACAAAATAACGCCCTAGAATGCCAAATGAAAAACACAGAACGTAATGTAATTCTTACCCCAAAGAAATTTGTTATTGGAAGTAATGATATATTTTTTATTCCCATTTTTTGTTGGATTTAGGGGGTAATGTCTCATTCTGACACATTCAGTTCCATTTGTAGCACAAGTCACTTTATTATCCAAAAAGTATTTGAAACATTTGTGCGCTTCGAAAGGACAGAAGACATTTTTCGTTAAATTGGAAATTTGTTTATTGGCAATTGTCTGAAAGTAGCACTCGATGTGTTGAAGTGATATGTTGGATTCCTTTTCTAAAAAAAAAGTAAAACCTGTTTAATCAAATGTATTTTTCTTTTGTTGACATCGATGAATGATTCCCTTTAAATTAAGCACTCTCATGTTTAGAATCGTTTTCACGATTCAAAGAGAATTTTTGATAAAGAAATTTATCGTAGTTTATTCATAAAGGGTAATATATAGGCTGATCAGCCGAAAGCGCTCGTTTTAAAACCTGTATAAAATCTGTTTTTTTTTCTGATTACTTAAAGCGATTAACCAAAGAAAAGTACAAAATTTTGATTTTATTATATGTACAAAAATGTACCTGAATGGTTAAGCCTAAACAAGGAAAATGACATTTTCAAGATGTGCTCCATTACGCCAGTCTGCTCGTGAGCACAAATGATGACATCGATCATAACTTGTTAGGGATTACTATGCTTACTATGCTTCTGAATAATGTTTTCATTACCCCCATAGGAAGTACGCGAGAGGGCTGAGATCGGAAAATCTCGATGACCAGTCATTGTTCCCACGGTTTTACAACATAATCAGACGCAAACATACAGTAGAGATAAGCAATTGCCGATCGATGACGCAGTTTTCATTGATCCCCAAGCATATCGACTTTGTCTGCTCAAATTTTAGGAAATAGACAACAGGGAATACGTATACGCATCAAACACATCATTGCCAGAAATCATTATGACACGTTTGAAAACACACGTTTGTGTTCGGCTTATCACCTATAATTTAGTTATCGTACAGAAACTAATGATAAATTTTCTTACTTTCACAATCTAACGCATCATTTTGTGAGTAAAAATAGAAAGCTGGTCTACGATTCGGCACGCCAGCATCTAGTGATAAATTGTCAAGATAAATGGTTGAACAAACTATGGTAATAATTAAAAACTATGAAATTAATTGCTAAATATCGATATTTACTTAATAAACAAGAATAGGTGAAAAAAACACATTTTTTAGACCTCACTTTTGTTTTGTGGGACTTAATTAAATATAAATTATAGCATAAAAGAAAAGTGAAATATATATGAAAAACTTCGGGCAGCATAATGGTAAGCCATACTTTTTCAAAACATTTATTGTAATTTTGCACCTGGTCATATTGAAGGCTTTATCTATCATAGGCTGAAGGCTTTAGACTATCATTACACCCAAGAGTCATATCTAAATCTTCAGTTGTTGGGTCAAGATAGCATTTGCTATCTTAAGTGACTAAGATTACTTTTACTGTGATCTAAAAATTGACTTTTGTGTGCTTCGATCAAACACTTCGGTCGATCGCGTTGAAATAAACATGGTGGATAAACTACTCAATGAGCATAACACTATAATATAAGTTTGGTGTTTAGTATTTTCAACTAAGGTGGTAACCCGTCAATACGGCGCAAACTTTACGACGCAAAAGTCACGGTGTAGACTGCATATAATTTAAAATTTGATTGTTATTTTGTTATCATTAATTAATTCGGTCTATTGATTGATTGTCTTTACACCAAGTAAATAATCAACTTGCATTGCAAAAGTTTTTTTACGGTCGATATAATAATTTGTGAATATATTATTTTGGTAACAATAAATACAATTCATATTTACTGATTATAGATAACAAACTTATTGGAAATAAACAAATCTCAACAGTAAATTGTGAAACACGTTTTTTTTTTTAAATTTTAAAAGAGATCATAAATACCAAATTTTACGCGTGTAACATGTTTCGTTAGACAAACCAATTTAACCTAAAGAAACCGAAGTGTTGTTTTATTGGTGAATTGTAACACACGTGGTTTTTAATCGTTTAAATTGAATTGGTTTATTATTTTATTTGAAGCGGTTATTTTACAAGTGGCGTAAATCTAAACGAGTTCGGTATGTATTTAGAAGCCTAAGACTATTTTGTTTGGTAGTGGTAATTATAGATTTTTTACACCTACTGTTACAAAGTCACCCAATCTTTATTAACACAGTAAGAATTGTGATTTTTTTGTTTTGCACTATATAGAACCCCTTGTTTCTCAAAATGGATGTAAAAAAACTTACACCACTTGTGACATAACCGCCTCATTTAACGGTGCGAGTAACAGCTATAAAGTACAATTTTAAAATAGTGCACCCTTTCCCCCTACTTCCCCTATTTTACTCTCCTAAACTGGATTTTATAAAAATGGAAAAACGCGTGTTAAAGAAGATTCCAAATACAAATTTTTATGACTTAAAGATGTAGGAATCCTGTTTAATATTTAATTTTCTTTTTCACCTGATCCGAATTTCCGAAAAAGGGTAAAAACACATGTTTCTTTATTCTTACACGAGAAACTGAATACTGATTTTCACGTCTGTAGCATGTTCGGTTTTAAAGATAAACGGATACTCTTAAAAAAAAGTTCACCCCTTATTTCCTTTTTTCACCCCCTAATTGAATTTTTGAAAAATTGTGAAACACGTGTTTCTTTATTTGTAAAGGAGAATCTAAATACCAATTTTCACGTATCTACCATCTTCGGTTTTTGAGATATAGGTAACTCGTAAGAAAACTCAATCCCTCCGTTTTCACCCCACTAAACCGATTTTTTTTTGGGATGGAAAAACACGTGTTTCTTTATTTTTAAAGAAGAATTTAAATATACATTTTCACAACTTTGGGTATAGGTATCCCGTTCAGCTTTTAACTTTCTTAACCGGATTTCCGGAAAATGGTGAAATACGTGTTTAGTTATTTTTGCAGCGTAATCTAAACAACAAGTTTCACGTCTGTAGCATCTTCCGTTTTGGAGATAAAAGTGAACTTTTGAAAAAGCTTACCCACTGTTTTCGTTTTAAACCCTCTTAACTGGATTTTCAGAAAATGGTGAAACACGTGTTTCATTATGTTTAAAGGAGAATCTAATTACCAATTTTTACGAGTTCAACATCTTCGGTTTTTGAGATAAAAGTGTTCTCTAAAAAAAAAAGTTTATCTTTCTATGTATAACCTCCTTAATCGGATTTTCGAAAAATGGAAAAAAACATTATTTATTTTTAAAGAAAAATTTAAATACCAGTTTTCATGACTTTGAGATATGGGTATCCCGTTTAAAATTACGCTCCTCCCCTTTTTAACCTCCCTCAACCGGATTTCCAAAAAATGGTAAAATGCGTATTTGTTTATTTTTACGGAAGAATGTAAATAGCAATTTTTACGTCTGTAACATGTTAGGACTTTGAGATGTAAATATTCTCTCAAAGACTCACCCCCTTTTTTTCACTATCCTTAACTGGATTTTCGAAAAACCGCAAAACAAGTTTCTCTTTATTTTTAAAGGAGAATCTAAATACCAATTTTCACGTGTGTAACATTTTCCACTTATCAGATATAAGCAATAAAGTATATTTTCTTTTTTCACCCCCTTAGGGACGGAATGTCGCAAAAGTCCTTTCTCAGACAGTGGGTACGTTATGAAAACAATGCACCTTCCAAATGTTTCTAGGTTACACGGTTTTAGCTGCGCGTTGTTGAAAAGAGTAAAATGTTTTCTTGTATATACAGCATATAAAGATTTAACATTTTACCTTCGGAATGTCGGATAACCGCGTTTTTATTGTATTCTTTTTTGTCCGCTCTTATGGCACAAAGAATTTATATTTGCTATGGAATTTATATTTATTTTAATTTTTATTTTGCTTTGTGCAATCAATGACCGAATTGAGCATTAGTGATACAACAAAACAACATTCGAATTTTAAATTTTATATGCTGTCTACGCCGTGACTTTTGCGCCGTAAAGTTCGTCCCGTATTTACGTAGAATCAATTTTGGTAATGTAATTTGTAGATAAATTTTTATTTTTAGCATCTATACTTTTTTATCTCATCACGCTGACCTTATTTCCGACAATTACATGATAAACTCAATGCACGAATAGGGTCGGAAATATTTGTATGACTCTTATACGAACATTTTAAACAATGAATATATAAAATTTGATAATAATGTGAATTTGTTTGCACTTTATCATATTTACTTGATACGTCTTTGGAAGAAGTGTCTTCATCCGCTAGAAATGCTGGAAACACACATAGGGCACTGAGCACTATGAAATGAATACAGATTTTCATCATTTTCATCGGTCAAGAGAAGTTGTAGTTGATGATGCAGACTGCAGATTCTAACAGTGTTGTACTACTACACATACAGGGTTCACATAGCCGTGTAATAATTAATTAAATGAGTTGATCATTCCGTGCGTGTCATTCATTGGTTTTCTAACATGAGTAAGTCTATTTACCACCTGTACATCTGATACAGGGTGAGTTAGCCGTGTTTTTTCGGATGACTGTACTGATTGACATGAATATGTCCACATCTCTATTATTCTCTTATGCAGCAAATACCAGACGTTCATAACGTCATCAGTCCATCATCATCACCAATAACTTATAAAATTATAGTCGGGTTTCAACTGAGGAGTTGAGTGAAAAAATGGCGTAAAGACATTAACGCCGTTATTCCTTAAACGCAAATATTGAATCGTTTTAGACCAATCTATGAGAGGGTTTCCCAAAGTGTGTTTCGGGACTTACTTGTGGGTGGCATGCCGATTTTTGATGGGTCGCAAAAAATTAAAAAGTAAAAATTAGAATGTGAAGTCATATTACGTATATTACATTTTCAAGTAATGAAATGTATTAACGAATAAGCATTTTAGCTCACTCCCTTTTTCACAACATAAGCTAGATGGGTTTCAATGTTTGCCACTTGAAAAAAGTGGATCGCAGTCCATGAAAGTTTGGAAAGCCTTGGTCTATAGCATAAAAACGGCCCATTGTGTTTGCACTTTAGAACTTTTTGGAGCAAGAATACAAAACCTGACTAGTGTAACTCTTTTTAATCTTTTGTCTTTTCTTACTGTTTGTCGTTTTATTTCCTGGTTGTTTTACTCGCTTGTTTTTCTTTTAAAACAAAGGAATATACTGTATAGTGATATTTGGAAAAACCGTGTAAATGCGGTTATAAATTAACACGATATTTGGAAAAAACTGTGTAATTGCATTCTTAAGTTTGCCCGCAACTTGAGGCCTGTCAACTAAACCTATTTATTTTTCTTCTATTAATACATAGTTGATAAGAATTTTTTTTAATGTTAAATTTGAAAGTTCCAGAAGTTTTTGCCATTTCTCTGGAAAATAAATTTTTGGGTTTACGTCGTTATTCCACCCAGCTCGTCAATTATAACCGTTGCAATAAATGCCGTGAATAATTAGCATTGCCTGGATCCGAGCAGCTGATGCATCTGCCAAGCAAGTCACTTATAGTTTTCGAAAATTACATTTTTATTAAGTTTTTTTCTAACGTTAGTAATTGTTAATTACATTAACGTAAAATAAAATAATGAAATAATAAAATAAAATAAATAAATAAACTTAATATTTTAAATGATTCCTAAACAAGTACATTAAACCTCTTTTTAAGAATACTCTTTATATACTGGCATATAGCGTCCGCCATTTTAGTTTTTAATTAACAGCATATGATATTCGATACACTAAGACAAATCCATAGACATCTCATTCATCAAAATCCACAGTTGTCTTGTTTTTGTATGCACAATCTTTATATATTGGCATATAGCGTCCGCAATGTTGGTTTTTCTTTGATGCCATATAGCCAGTATTATATAACTCGGTACTCTAAGACGGATTTGTGGACACCTCACTCATCAGTCATCAGAATTCGAAAGCCAATTTAGCTTGCAGGAAGGTTTGAAGAATAATGCATTTAATGATATGTAGCGTCCATATTGAATTTTCATTAACTAGTGTTACTCGGGACTCTGAGACAAATCCATAAACACCATAAATATTCATTGAGTAGTTTTGTTGTTATATGCAGAAACTCACTCACTCACAAGTAAAGCTAATATAAAGAGTTTTATATTTTATTCTGTTTTATTAAAAACCATAGTTTTAATGAAACAGAATTTTTTCAAAATAATTACAGAGGATTTATTCCACACGTTTGAAAAACTCTATTTGAACTCGTTCAAAGCCACTACGTACATAAGTACACGGTGGTATTATTTCTTACCTTAAACTACCTTACAATGGACTCGTAGTGGACACAGTGTTCAAATTCGCATGTATAGTTAGTCATACTTGGATGCGTTGAATACAAATGAAATAAAATTGATAAATAAAGCAAAACAAATTGTCATTGGTTGACAGTTGACACTTGTTATTGAACCATTGACGCGCGGAAATAATTGCACGAGACAACGACGAAGAAAGAAAAAGTACGAGTTCGAGTGTTATAAACGCAAACAAAAATTGTTAGATTAAAAACACCATAAATGAAAGCATTCTTGCCCCTTTTCAAACAAAACAAATTTCCGATATAGGAATGTTGTAATATGGTTGTAATTCTTAGTTGACTTGTATTTAAATTGCTAGGTTATATTTAAATATTATTTTGGATTCTTTCTAGTTAACAAAATTCCGTAACCAAAATTAACCTTGAAAAAAATAGTTTACTGATTAAAAGAAACTAATATTTTGTTTAACCAGAATAGAGAGTTTTGTATTTATGAGGTAGTTTCTTATACGCGATGAGAAAAGAGAGATCATTATATGCGAGAAAATGTCGTTGTGCGATTTTGTGTGGTAGTGCACAAATCACACAACGCTGAAAGTTTAACAGTTCATAATAAAAATATTGGTATATGAAATTTTTAATTTATACGCCATTTTAAAAACGAGCTGTATTTCCGGTGAGAAACTTCACATAGAAGGAAGAGGTACAATACTGAGCAATTTTTTTATATTGTTTCGTCTTGTTCTGAAAACTTCAGGAAATGGTAAAGTAACATGCCAGAAACAATCCTGAAGAACACTTTGATGTAAAACTGTCACTTTTTGAAAAAAAGTGTCGCTTATTATAATGCCCGGAGCTATTCATTAGAGCAATTTTTAGGAAATCTTGTTCACAATTTTGTATTTGCCTTTCTGTGCATGGACAGTTTTAACACATATTGCACAAATATCCTTGAATATATTGTTGTTTGCTCAAAAATACATGTTAGAAGAAATGCATCTTCGAAAATGCTTTTATGTCATTTTTGTAAAAAGTTGCCTAACACTGCTCTGCACCAATACCTTCATTTGCAACAGTAACCATGTTTACCATTGATTCAAAAAACGTTATTTTAAACAATAAAGTGCTTTTAATTATTCACATCTAACAACAACACTTACTTCAGTATTCAGAAGTAAACCAAGTAATGCAATATGAATAATGCGAAAGCTCCTCTTGATTGTTGTTTTTACGCAGTGCACGAATGGTTAGCTCAAAAACAGAAAAAAACAAACAAAACAATCAAAGCAATTTGTCTTGTTTTTTATATTTACAAGTTTCCAAAGAGGGTTCATGGTCAAATCCGGTGGTGGCGCCACGGGTATCAACACTCATCCAATGGTGGCGATACCCCACCATTGG
>JAQIWH010004659.1:0-16396 GCA_034695005.1 Cryptops parisi
GTCATTAAAAATGTTTTTGCTCTTATTATTTACTTCATTCCTTGATTTTTAAGCTGGTAGGAAATTTTTTTATTGCTAATGTTATGAGAAGGATATTAGTGTCACAATATGATTTTTTTTTATTTATTTATTTACAATTATGTTTTTTGGGGCCCCGATACTTGTTAGGGCCCTGGGCCTCGAGAACCTTTAAGACGGCACTGGTCTTATGTATTTAATTTTGGTTCCAAAACTTTCTTGCAATTCACGATTGCATTTCACTACAACATATTCTCACAAATGTTCAAACTGAAATTTACACCTGTTATTATATGCAGGTAATCTAGTTTTGTATTAATATTCTGAAAAACAAATTACAGAGAAAAACTTTCTTTTTAGTACAACCTTTTAACCTGGCTTGATACTGTGCGTTTGTTTCCAAACCAAATTTTAAAAGTATTTGAAACAAACACGTGGAAAGATATTTTTGTTGATTTGTGTTATTATATTTTTTATTGTTTTTCATACTGCATATTAAAAATAAAGAAACGTCACAAGAGCCAATTTAGCTTAACCACATGAAAAGATTTCAGGTGGCATAGGCCTTCATGCCTCTTAAATAGACACCGTAAAAAACAAAAACAACAGTCACCTTAAATAACTACATTTTATAAAAAATGAATCAAGCAAAATAAATCATGCAAGAAAAACTGAAGCTTATTTTCTTTACTTGATTTATTTTTTCGCTAAGGCTCTCAGCCTTTTCAACACTCATTGAAAAACCATGATTCATGCATCAAAAGTGCAAAATATGCCCCGAAATACTCAAAATATGCGTTTATTTCGAAAAAACCCAAAATGTGTATTTGCACAAACTGTCCTGATAAGCCATATTACAGTATTTATTTTGAAAGTCTGAAAATGGTAACCAGCGCCCCCTCAAAGCAGCGTTCATTCTTGAAAGTTGGATCTATGATTGGATTCAGCAGCGTTTGTTTTGGAATTTGGTGGAAGCCGTGGAAGTTGTATCACTTCTGTCAATTTGAAGTTATTTGGTACAGTACTAATTGTATATTCGCTGATTAAGTTTTTACATCTCAACGATGCACCAAGGAACTATTGGAGTTAAAGAAAGAGATGAATTATATCGATTAATCATTAGGTGAGTTCAGATTTGTCAGGCGCAAGCCATGTGTTTATAGCCGAGCCGGTATACTTGTAGTTGTGGTGTGTTTTAATCATGAGTTTTTTTTTTTTAACTGAATAAAATAAAAAATTTAACATGATTAAAATATTCCTTCAATGCCAATTGTATCTTATAAATTGAAAGAAGTCATGATAGAAAATAAAGTGTCATATATTTATCAATATGTTGGTTTTTTTTTCTCTCCAAAAACATCCTGCTATAAATTGAAAAATAAAACACTGCAAATCTATATTATCCAAATGTTATGGTACAAAGCATATTTCGGTTCGGATAAACAAAAACTTGGAAAATCCAGAATTTCAATGTATAGTATTTGAAACCACTACCCTTGATACTCAATAAAAGTTGGCAGTGAGAGAGGGTGGGGGATTTATGTGCGGGGAGATGCATTGGTTCTGTGTTGTTTAGTGGCGAAAATCCATGTTGAACAAGTTTCTATCAAATTCCATGAACCGGAATTTCGGATAAGGGTGATTCCGCAGTCACTGACCTTACCTTCAGAATAATTTAAATACTTGAAATTACGATTTCACAGTAATTTACTAGTTTCACCCTAATTTAAAATGTCTCTTAGTGTCTAAGCAAGTTATATTTAAACTTCCTCAGCGGGGTTTGATAAATTTATTCATTGTAAATTATGAATAGAAAGTAAAATTACACAAGTCACTTACATTGCATAAAATTTGACAGTACTTTATAGAGGTTGAACTTAAAATTTCATGATTTGTGAAACAAATCCGTAAGGCTACGTTCATGTTGAACGCTTTTTTGCCAAACACACTCATAAACGTCCAAATATAGTCAATAATCAATATAGGTTCTATGTCAATTAAAGAAACTTATTGACTATCTTTGGACGTTTGAGTGTTTTTAGCAAAAAAGCGTCCAACGTGAACGTGGCCTTAAAGGATCTGACACCACGATCACAGGTCTTCTCGCGGATCTCTCATTTCCTCCTCCTTTGTAAAACCCCACTTACCTGATTTGGCTTCGGCTGAAGGATATGATATCAATAAATAAATAATATTGATTTGATTAGTTAGAATTAATTGCTTTTTCTGTGTTGATTGATTGGTAGCCAATTGTTTTACGATGGACATCAAACGCTAGCAGTGAACCTGTCAAATATTGTGAAAGCTCATCCAGCTTGTGCTCCATCTGATCGTCTTCTGCATGTTGTGAATATTGGTCTGCGATTAGAAGAAGGTAAACTTACGAAAACATCTCTTAGTGGTATTGAACATTTATGAGTTTAATGTTACGTTAAACTAAACAGTGTTTATATATTGGTTTAGAACAAACTGCAAAAGCCCTTAATGAAGATGAAATTGTGCCAGTACCTGGAATTGATCTGGAATTTGAGACTGAAGGTTTGTCTATATATAATGCTGACATCAACTAAATGTTTTAATGCTGTTTGCTACATGCAGTATGGTTTTTATTAATATGTATTTGCAACCTATATTTTATGGTGCGAATTGCTTTATGTGCATGTTTATTAAATATTTTAAACTATAATAACTATTTTCTGTTTGTTTGTAGTTAACAACAATGCACCTGAACCAGCTTTATATGAAACCTGCTATGTGACATCACACAAGGCTCAGTGCCGAGCAGGAGCATTCAGCGTGGATGGTAATTTACACTTTACATTTGTATTATTTATGGTTTGGTTTTAAATGTAATGACCTGTTTCATATAGTAGGTGGCTATATTAGAGTGGTTAATTCTACCAATTTATTTTTTGCAAATCGTCATTGAGCAGTCTTTGCAAGACAGAAAAAAGGGGGTCACCTGAAATTTCATGACAAACATGTCTAAAAATTTCATTGTTTTCATGGCAAATTAAGCACCAAATGAGTGCTTGAGAGTTTAGACGTCAAAAAATGCACAATTTAGCCATTTTAGCCACTTTTTCACGAAAACGTCCACACAACATTAAACACATCAATGAATTAAATATGTTCTGGTTGGGGTTGTGATTATGAAAATCTGTTTATTTTGTTTTGCATTACGTGTGTACGAACAGACAGACATTTAGATTGTATAATTAACCACATTGATTGTACAGTGGTATCTTGGTTTTCGAACGTAATCCGTTCGGAAGACTTAAGAGTTCTGAAACATCCGAAACCCGCGGGGCGTTTTTCCATAGATGAGATTAGCATAGATTGATTGTACACAGTCACCAAATAAGCCCAAATAACACCTTCGTGTTGTGCGGGTGCTCAGGACTCAACAGCTGGGATCTTGCACTCAGCGGAAGTTGTGTGGAATGTTCGACTTCCGAGGTGTGTTCGAATACCGAAGCATCACTTTCAAGTTTACGTCGTTCATAAACCGAAGCATTACTTTCAAGTTTACGGCGTTTGTAAACTGAAATGTTTGTCAACGGAGACGTTTGAAACCGATGTACTACTGTATAATTAATCTCATGGTTTAGAGCAGGCTTAAACTTAAAGTTTTGACGTACGTTCTTGAGCTAGTGATATTTTACATCACACATGGTTTCCTAATTTTGGTTTCCTATGTTACTCCTCTTACAACGCATGTAGCCTATAATGGGTGTAGGTCGAAACACCGACAAAACCGATGGTTCAAAATACCGACAATCAAAATACCTAACCCAACCTTGACTGTTGGTATTGTGATCGATCGGTATTTTGATTGTCGGTATAACAATCGGGACCAGCCTATACTATAATACTATGCATCAAAATAGTCATAGTTCTGTATAATGCATAGGTTGATACAGAGTAAAATTTCATGAGAGTCAATTTTTTTACACATACAATATAGATTGGACATCTTAATCTTTTGGGTTTTTTTCCCACTATTTTCAAACATTATCTTTGTCGAGTCACCGTGTAATTTCTTTGTATGGTTCAGTTTGATATTTCACTTGATATTAGAAATTTGAGTTATCCATTCATTTTTTGCTTGTCATTTTAGGTCAATTAATAGCAACAGGTTCTGTCGATGCATCTATAAAGGTAAGAAAAGCACTTTACACCGTAGGTGCTATCTGTTTGATGTTATAAGCAGAATAAATTCACAGATTTTAGATGTGGATCGTATGCTTGCAAAAAGTGCTCAACCTGCTGATATGGCAGCTCAAGAATCTGCACAACAGAATATGGAAACTCATCCAGTCATCCGGACATTATATGATCATGTAGAGGTAAGTGTGATAAAGAAAGATGTCTTAGAACTACTTTACTTTATATTGATAGCTCACCAGTTGATGTTTTTAATAACTTTCCACAAATGCCGTGATTAGTTTTTTTTTCTACTTGTTGAGATTGTTATAAGATTCGTGTAGTTATGCCCTTAAAGCTTTCCCAACTTAATTATCGAATTGAAATTGAATTAAATTGCCCCAGTGAAACTAAGGAACTAGTAGTTAACAAAAATCAACATTATAGTGGAAGAACTATTTTATATGTTTAACTGTGTGAATTCAAGTATCCGTGCTCAGCAAATGAAAAAGAAAAAAAAAATTAAATTGTGCAGGTAACTGTCCACTGTTTCACTCTGAGTGAGTGTGAAATGCGCTTGCTAATCATTGGCATCACAGTTTTTCTCTTCTGTGGTTTTTTCCATTTCCTGAGTTAGTCGTGTCAATCGAAAGTCACCTATGGTTGTGTTCTGACGTTTAATTTACACTAGAACGACAGGAGCAGTCATTTTGACCGCAAAGCAACTTGAGAAACAATTGCACCTGAGCGGCTGATCCCAGCCCATTGAAATGTTTTAACGTTTCTATTCTTTCTGAGTTTATTAATATATAAGAACTGTATGTTTGGCCTACAGTGATTATTGTGGGTTTTATAATAAGCGAGCAAATTAAAGAAACTACCTAGAACGACGAGAGGGATCCAAATGACCGCATTACCAATCTTTACATGATAATACACTCCGACTAAAATGTTGCACTACTATAAGCTGTGGGTAGTACTGTATAAGCCTTTTAATATCACTTGAGTTTCAAGCACAAACAATGACTGAAGGTGATTGGATGCAACTCGTTGCATAAAGTGTTGTTGCAATGACTCGTGAGAAGCGGCAGATTGTTCATGAATAGTGACCACGTTTACAATTTCTCGTGAATCCCAATGATGACTTAAATAATTAATAACAAATAAATGCTTTGAGCATGATGTTTTATTTCTCAAATCATTTGTATGTTGTTTTCTATAGCGGTCAAAATGATCACAGTTTGTCATTCTAGGTAGTTCAATTTCAGGCGTTCTAGTGTTAACATAAATTTGCATTGCTCATTGTGGTCAAACAAAATTACAACACATAATTGAGATATATTTTTCTGATATAAATAAATGTCAGTTTTGAAAAACAAAATTTTGTTTTTATTTTTCACTGATCTGATAAACAATATAAAACCACACAGTTCCAACTTTTTGCTTTTGGTAGTGTCGGGTGGATTAATTGCACTGGTGCCCTCATCTCCCTGCCTCTTTCCCTTTCACAACCCATGTTTCACAAGTGACCATTTGATAATATAGCCTTGTAAGTCAAAGGAGTTAAGTTTACATGCCCAAGAGCCCTAGGGTCTAGACTGAACTTCCTTTTTTTTTTTTTTTTGAATGGTGTCCTAATCCAGTGGTCTCCAAACTTTTTTGAACGTGCACCCCTATGTTAGTAAGACCAAAGGGCACACACCTGATATATGTAACAACAGTTTATAAGTGATTAGAGTTTTATAACAAATCTCTAACAAGAGGTTGAAAACTAAACTCTTTGTAACAATAGTATATAAGAAATTTCCTATTGCCTTGCGCACCCCGCTTTGGAGACCACTGTCCTAAGCACATGGTTTTTTACTTAATGCTTATCCACCCCTGGATACTGTGGGTATTGATACCATCTATCCGGTCGGCAAACAAAAAAGTTGGAAACAAGAAATTTTTCAAAATCTGTGTTTACTTGTATCAGTATGTTAATTAAGATAGGAAATTGTAAATTGAGAAAACTGTATTTGTTTATACTGTTTGTTTTTGTTTTTATTTTAGGAGGTTACTGCATTAGAATTTCACCCGCATGCACAATTCTTAGCATCAGGCAGCAGGGATTTCACAATCAAGTTTTTTGATTACTCCAAGCCTTCTGTCAAACGAGCATTTAAAACTATACATGTAAGCATAGTCCCGTACTTCGTTTTCACTTGATTTGACATATTGGTGAGTTGCATTGCATGTCTTATTTTATCCTGTAGGAAGCTGAAATGGTTCGGTGTTTGTCCTTTCATCCTTCCGGTGACTTCATTCTAGTTGGAACTCAACATTGTACTCGTAAGAACAATGTTTTTTGTTTTGAATCAATTGTATTACAAAAAATTCCGTAATATTCATAAATAATCAATTCAATTTCAGTTCGCCTGTATGACGTTAATACTTCCCAATGTTTTGTTTCGAGCATTCCAGAGGATCAGCACGGCGGGCCGTTAACTTGTGTAAATATATCATTGTTTGGCTATAACATGCATTTCCTTGAATAGTGGAAAATTTTCATCTTATTTTTTATTTTTACACTCACAGGTAAAATATTCTCCCAATGCTAACATGTATGTCTCAAGCTCAAAAGATGGTGACATAAAAGTATGGGATGGTGTTAGCAATAAATGTGTTAATACATTCACACAAGCACACGATGGCCACGAAGTTTGCTCGGTGGCTTTTTCAAAAAACTCAAAAGTACGGAAACAATATCATGGTTATTAATCGTTTTTGCATAAAATATAATGCTAATTATTTTTTAATATACTTTTTATTTTAGTACATCCTTTCGAGTGGAAAAGATTCATTGGTAAAACTGTGGGAGTTAGCAACAAGTAGATGTCTAATCGCTTACACAGGAGCAGGCGCTACTGGGAAGCAAACACATCGAACACAAGCGGTTTTTAACCATACAGAAGACTATGGTAAACTATACTGTAGTTTTCAGTTTAATTTGTTTTGTTTTTGCTATTTTATTTATTACGTTTTTTAAAAAAAAAAATGTTTAGTGATGTTTCCTGATGAAAAAACAACAAGTCTCTGTTGTTGGGATTCTCGAAATGCTGCAAGAAAACAACTGTTGTCATTAGGTATTGTCCACGTGTTTTGGTTTGCATTAATTTTTCTTTAATTGGATCAGACAAAAAAAAAACCAGTTTTTATTTCTTTCAGGACACAATAATGTTGTGCGATGCATTATTCATTCACCTACTAGTCCAGCATTCCTTACCTGCAGTGATGATTTTCGAGCAAGGTTTTGGTATAAGCGAGCCTTAACTGATTAAATTTTTTAATAGCTCATAATATTAACTTGATAAATTGCTAATCCAATCTCAAATTTGTATTTAAAATTACAAGATAGCTATGGGATTTTGGTTTAATAAGCAACTCTTTCTTGAAAATTGTTTTCAATGATAATTATCACATTTTAAAACATGACCAATTCAAACTTCCCAAATGAATTTCATACATTTTTTTTATGACTAGTTTATTATGGTTCAACTTATTAAACAAACTGAACATTTTCTTGGCCTACTTGTTATATTTTCATGAACTCAGATTCCTTTATAACAACAATGTGGTTTTCTACAACACCAAAATTGTTTGTGTTTTTTTTTGTTAATCTTACATTGTTCGTATTTTCCTTACTAAAATGTCGGAGCTGTCTTGTTCGCATGGATGCCCAAGGGACTATCTAATTGTTCTATTGTCATTGTGACATTGAGACTGGCATTATGAGTAACGATTAACTGAGTGAAGAAGGGACATGAACAAGAGATGATTTGCCATCCAAATAGTATGGTGTTTACAAAAGAGTACGAGAGGTGGACCTACTATAACAACTTGCAACATACTGAGAAAATGAGACCAATGAGGCTGGTGAGATTCTAGATAATGCAAGCGATTTGTCATGTGGGTAGACAGTAGGACCCTGTGTTTCAGTTCAGTTTTTGTACAGGTTTGCCAATTGGCAGTAAAGCCTAGTGTCTAGTGTCGTACATAGACGAAACGGAAGAAATATATTCTACATTCCTCTCAATCGCCCTACGCCAGTCCAGCATAGGCAAAATGGTGGCACAAAGCTTCCTTTAGATTATAGGTGTGAACCACCTATAATCGACTTCCTTGAACATGACTCAACCATTAATGGTGTACAATGCTGAGAAATCCTGAAACGGTTATGCCGGCGGATGGGTTGATCCTTCATGGCACTCTATGACCCTGTACTGCACAAATACTAGTGAAACTTTTTCATCCCCCAGTGTAAATCTATTGCCATGAGAGTTGCACATTTTTGGTCTCCTAAAAAATAAAGGCAAGAAATCAAACATGTCAAGGATGTGGTCATGCAATGATTACTACAACACTAGAATCAAGGCATCTTCTATGCAGCTACACGAACAATTGTCCATCTCTGGATGTTTGCTACCACCTGACCAGTATAACCAGCAATTAAAAAAGGTTACTAAAAAATGAGTGGTGATCTACAAACTGAGGGCCAGACTTCCAAACCCAATTTATTTCATTTTTGCCCTTTTTATACAATAATAGCAGTATACAGCTTCACTCAAACAATATATTATATGGTCATTAAAACAACAGAACTAAATTGGGTCACTTCATTCATACTATTGAGGCTGTTTGCAAACCCCTTTATATCAAGTCAACCTTGAATCAGCATTGCAGGGCTTCACACATTTTCAAGATAAACTTAAAACTGTTGATAGTAAACTGTACAAATGTTTGTTATAAATTGTCAGGGAAACTTATTACTTGTGGTTCGTCCCAGTGATTGCCTTGTTTCAAGAGAAACTGGCGTTAACCAAAGCATCGGGAGTTCAATTCAAAAGATAATTTTATTGGCACCATATTGCAATGATGATATGATCAATGTCACCAAGCATGAACATTTTGCTCATGCCTAGTGCATATAATAGTTGATGATGTAACTTTCATTGTGTGTTTTAAATCGGAGCTTGCAATTACCACAGATATGCAACTGGATGTTAAATAATAAGTATCTTCGTGTAAAACACTTTTGATTTGTTGTTACATGAAACATAAGCCCAAAAAATGAAAATCTTTCATCAATATTTTAACAGGGTTCAACCTTAATGTCAACTGAGTGGTTTTTAAGGTAGCTAAAAAAAAATACTGCTCAATGTACAGTATCAGTTTCTGATTTAAGAAACAGACATGAAAATGAAACAAGCTATATTAAAATGTACAGGTCATGTTTACAATGGAATTATACAAAAATTTATCAGAAAACTTCGCATCACTTTTTCTTCCTTTCCGATGAACATTTCGGACAATACCACTTTCCTTTCGGTTTGCTAGTTAGTCCTACACAAGCGAAATGAAACCATTCTATCGGGCACTAAAACAAAACAGAAAAACAAAAACATGAGATCTTCATTACCAAGAGAATATCCCACCCAGACAATTGCAAAAGTACATACATCAGAATTGTCACACCCAATCATTTCTCCATATGATACTTGATGACATAAACAATACGTTGGTTCATTTGGGTCAACAGGCATATCCAAAACATCGGATGGATGCGTAATTGGCAGTGGCATTGACGCCATAGCAGCAAACGGAACCTCCTGCCTGAAATAACATAAAAACAAAATATTTGTATGAAGTTTCATGTTATAATGAATGCATGTAAATAAAACATTCATAAAGTGAGGGCTATCTATATTTACAAAGTCATGCAATAAAGCAAGCCACATATACATACTGTTGTTGTGTTTTCAGCTTCTTTCTCGAGCTTTTGGGTGTGTCATCTTCATCGGATGCTGATCGCCCACGGACACTCTTTCTTTTGTCCTTATCTTTACCTTTTTTGCTCTTTCCTTCAAAATCAAAAAAGTAATAATTATGTCAGTTCTGTCTTTCTGCAGCAACTTTTTTTCTCATTAGTTTCAAGTGTGCATTTTATTTATCAACAATTCATATAAGTCTTTACTCACTTTTTTGGGTACTTTCAGAATCGCTGGACTGACTATTCAGAGCCTTATCTTTCAATTCGGCTTCAAACCTTGCCAAATCAGAGTCAAGTCGACGAATGTGTTTGTCAACCTATGACAAGTAAACGGAATGCTTACAAGTCTTACTAAATGATTTAACGCAACATATATTTTATCAGTAAGCAGCTGTAAACTCTTACCAGTTCATATGTCTGAATAGCTAGCTGAACTTTGTCATCGCCATACTCTTTGGTCTTGGTGAAGAGTTGCTGGATTTCTTCAATTTGAGTTGTTCGTTTATCAGGCGACATTGTGCGGACATTTTTGAGATAATCGTTGGAAAGTTGGTCAATTTCCTTCAACAAATCTATAACAATTTGCAAAAACCTCATTAACTGTCATAAATCTAAATGCATCATTATTCTCTTACTCTTGCATCTCAAACATGCATCCCCCCCATTAGTCTCTTACTCTTGCATCTCAGACAATCATGCTTTTTGGACATGACTGAAGATAGTAAAATACCTAGCATCATAATGCCGAGGTTTATACCACGCAACAAAGAACCAACTGCTTCTACCAATTAACTAGGAAAAAGCTGCTAAGAATGCAATAGTGCGTGTAGATAGACTACTACAACTACAGCCAGCGAGAATCTATCATCAACAATAAGAGTTTTCTAAAGATGCCTTTTTTTTATAGTTACAGGCATATTTTTAGTACTAAAAAAAAATCTCTTAAAGCATAGAAACACATCTTAACACATTACAACATAAATTATGTCAACTTAAAAACAATACGGAATAATACTATACTATGTTGTTAAATCGACATCAAATTGCTCTACTATAGATTTCTACCCTCTTTATTGCTTGGCATATTTCATCAACCCAATGCTCTTTTTATTTCATTCAGTTATAGTTTCAACATTCACGAATTATACATTGGAATTATCATGAACTTTTCCCTCTTCAATAGTGACACTGTCGCTATTCAAGAGGGAAAGTGGAATGACAGTTGAATGTATTTTTTTTCCATGTGCGATTTATTTTACATAGCCTATATCTTGATGAAATTAGTTTCTTACCCTGCGCTCTCTGGTCTAGATCTCGCATAAGAGTGAAATTCCTCTTCAGCTCCACAGGAAGATTATCCAAACCTTCGAAAAAGATATATATACAGTTTAAATAGTAGTAGAGTAAAAATATTTAAAGTTTGGTGTGTGCAGGAAAATACAGTAACCGATATTGGGTAATGCAATAATGTGCTATTGGGTTTAACTAATTTTAGTAACGGAAATTATATATCATTCACAGCAATAAAAACGTTTTATAGAATTAAATATAACACCATATTAAGTTAATAATATTGTCCATACTGTCTAAATAGTGCTCCATAGCAGTCGCCATGATGATTGTTGTTGTTGAAAGAGGCTGAAAATTGATTTGTAATTCCACGGGAAAGCTGTGATCTGATTGGTTTAAAATTCAAAGTTTGGTTCCCATCAACCAATCATAATGCTGAATCTTAGGCATACCCCCTTGGAATCGCAATCATGTTTAATTCTCCTTTAAAATCAATGGGTGATTTTATTTTCCAGTCAGTAAGATGCCGACGTTCACTTGTCGATCTGGTTTTTTGGTGCCTTTTAATCAACATATGGTTCCATTGAAAAAGGATCTTTCTGATTAACTTTGATTACCAAACAACATTACATCAGTTTATATTACCGTAGGTATACATCCTTAGACATTATTATGTGTGTTGTTCTTTTTAATATTCGATTTTCCCACGATGAATTTATCAATATGATCATCAAAAGATCATATTTTTTTCTCTCCGTTTACTTGTGTGGCAGATGTGTTTTATTTTCTTATCGTACACTAAAATTCGTAAAGTGTCGAATTATTTTATATCAACACAACATTTAATGTTTCTTAATTGAATTAAGAATTTCTACTTAGCGAAATGTTTTGTTTATTTTTATCATTAAAAGTTGACAGCGATTGATTGTCATCAGTAAATCTGGCTTAGATCATCATTGAATTTAGATTGATTCTATATTTAATGTATTTTTAATATTTCTATTACTACTGTAATTAGAGAATGACATTTTGTGTATTTGGGTTATTGTGAATACTCAATATGGTAAAAAAAAAAGTACAATTTTTTTTAGTGTACTGTACCCATTTTGTACAATTTTCAATTTAACCACCCTGTCTATATGATAAAAATCATATTTTCATTTAGCTCTTAGAAATTGGTTTCTTAGTAATTAAATTACTGACTCTGATGGATGACATTCGTTGTTTTATTTATTTATTATTTTTTAATGTTGTGTGACTACAAATTGACACAACGATTATTTTATTAGATTAAACTTAATGGAAAGTAATAAAGTACCATAACTAAATTCCATGGTTACCAGCTCCACATGTCAACGTTATCTTTCTCACATTTATCGAAGTACTTCAATAGTAAGAGACATTACAATGGATCATAAATAAAAAAATATATATAGCTTGGTAGAAGAAGGTGATCCATTGAGTTGACATTTTCTCTTGAAGAAAGATATCTGTTGTGATGATGTTAGTTGCCATTTCCTGCGAAGGGTCACTGGCACTTCCTTACATTGATGACACTTGTCAAAGCAATAAATGTTTGTGTAGAAGGATATGTGAATTTGACACATGTTTTGCATAATTTATTAATCGGCGTCGGTAGTGGTCAGAGTGAACATCTCACTAAGAATCAAGTTCACAAAATGTTTACATCACACTATTATTATTGTTGGACATGTTTTACAGTAAATTGAAAGTTATTTTATCATGTAATTATCTGCATGTTAACATCAAAATGGGCGTTTCAAAGTGGCTAAAGATCAAGTTTCTTTTACGAAAATAAAAATATTAGAGAATGCAGTAGTGATATGCATTACTTAGTAAGAAGCTGAGCTTTGCCACAAATCCGGGGTCAATTTAAAGTTGGCTTCTCAGCAATTACTGATACCAAGGTCAGTTTCCTTCCATATGTTTTCATAGAACAAATAGTTTTAGTTCATTGGTAAATGTATTTATAACATAGAAATATTTAGTTTTCTTGTATTTAAAATATGCTAGTCGTAGTAGTAAAAAATAACTGTCATTTAATTACAATAATATTTTTTTAAAATATTTATTAATTTGTTATTTTTCATTCACCAGAGTAGGCCAGACTCTGAATTAAGTTTGGGATTGCCATAAAACGAATACAATGTATTTTTAAAATGACTTAAAATTTTTAATGAAACTTTAATCAAAAACCCACACACTTTAGAGACATATACAAACTATTGAAACAACGTGTGGATGAAAAATATAAATGCAAATTTTGCATTTTACTGTACGCTTACAATAATAAAGATTTACTTATACAGTATATGATACTATAACAAGATTATCCATAGTCTTGAATGTGTTACAGTAACAAAGATTACCAATAGCTTTTTTATTCATGTATTTTTTTTTCAATTTACTTACTCCTGTTAATCCTAGAGTAGTGGCTCCTAACCACTGGTCTGCAAATTTAAATATCAGTCTATTAGAAATTAGTGAATTTATTCTTGTTTTGAATTGAATCAGTAGATTTATCACAAGTCATCCTAAACTTATTTAACAACATAAAAAGGTAAATAAAAAAGTCAACTTCATTGCTTGTGAGTTTCCCTGCCAATATAAATAAATTATAATACTGAAGAATCTGGTTAGATATTATAATCACGGTTAATGTTATCAATCGGCTATTATTATTATTGTCACTAGGTTCAATGTTAACCTAGTGGTTAGGTTCAGGTTATCATTGTCACTAGGTTTAATGTTTTATTTCCACTTTTTAATGTGTTTAACAATAGCTGGCTATTGTTATCAAAAAGCACTGGTCCCAAAGTGACCACAATAACCAATTCCACTGTACAAATATCTAAAAAAAATAGCTTAAATATTTTTGTATTTGCCTTGCTGGTCTGCGAACTTTTCTCCTAGCTTTTTGCCAGGTTAAAAACTGATGATCTAAAGTTTACTGTATTACCATATTTTTGCGAATATAAAATGCACTCAAATATAAAATGCACCCAAATATAAGACTTATTTAAGAGGAAGAGAAGAAGAATATTTTAAGGGGTTGAGTAAAAAATGAATCATATAGGACACACTTCATTATACGATGCACACATGAGATACACGTAGGAAACAGCTTACTGAACAATGAAACTTAAGTTATTGGCTTTAATGTAATGTGTTTTGTAATGAAGACAATAGAGGATACAGAATACCTCAAAATTCAAATAACACAATCATTCATATATTTTGTTGTTATATTCTACCAGTAATATAACATATAATGATTTTTATTGTATTTAGTTGTTTGTTATAATTTATATAAGATACCCACGAATATAAGATATTAGCTAGGGAGCCCTTTGTGTAAAATCTTGTATGAGACTCATCTTATATTCGCGGAAATACGGTACTTTTCAGTAGCCTACCGTTTATTTAATTCATATGAAAATCTTCACATTTCATTATAATGTAAGAATGAGAGTTGATTTTGTGAACATTTGTTATAATTGTAGTTTAATGGTTGTCAATGTTAGAATTGTTGTGGTCTTAAATTAAAAATTGAAGAAGAAGCTGTCTAACGGCTAAGAGCTTTCTATATGAATTTCTTGTAAACTAAAAAATATCATTGTTTTTCTTAGCCTTTGCACTCCCTGATTTTAATTTAATTAATTTTCACTTTTATTTTAACTTTTTATATAGGCTTAAAACTTAAATATAAATTTCAAAACTTTATCTCTTCAATACACTAGAACAGTGGTTCCCAAACTTTATTTGGTACGGAACCTTTCCACAATGTATAAAATTTTGCAGAACTCATCGATGAAAAAAAATTATATATGATATATATAATTATCCTTTATTATGCTTTATTACACATTTTTTGTGCCCCACACATACGTTAGGCTTACAATATTCCTGCAATTCATTGTTAAACGGCCGGCGCAGCGCCAGCGAGTCTGCGAATGTATTTGCGTTTCGGGTTTCGGCGTTGGTGACGCGGAACCCTAACATTTTTTCGTGGAACCCTAAGGTTCCGCGGAACCCACTTTGGAAAACACTGCACTAGAAACTTGATTAGCTGAATATAATGAGACCAAGCCTAATAAGGTTAAATGAAAATTAGGATAATTTGGAATTTCAATGTACAGTGGGCCCTTCTTATTCGCTGGTTTTGCATACATGGATTTAACCAACCATGGATCAAATCTAATTGATATTTTGAAGAAAAAAAACCGGATATTTCAAAAACTTTCATAAAGCAAAACTTGAATTTGGTCTGCATGGAGCACCATGCTGAATCCATCAAGTTTTTCAATTTTATCAGTTCATTATTGTAATTCTAAGAGCAGTGGCGTAACTATGCCAATGCAGCCAATGCAGTGCATTGGGGCCCACGTTAGCTAGGGGCCCAAAGCTTTGATATCAACTCTGCTGCGAGTATTACACACTGTGAGTACTACACTGCGACTCTGCAGTGTAGTCTGAGGGCCCAGAGTATATAATTGCTTTCGATTTCACGAATGAAACTAATTTTCATTTAAACAAAATTCCATAAAAGATGCATGTTTCTATTTTTGCGAACACTTTTTTGCAACAGTTTATTGGAAGATTTTGACCTTGCATTTTCACCAAATCCCAATTATTTTCGTGCACATTTTATCAGTGACAACCTTTTTTTGCTGTTTTATGTCAGTGTCAAAAGAAAGGGTGAGTCTGGTCATTTTACTGGGTGCCTATCACATGTAGATTACATGAGCAGACATTATGATTTATGGAGGCCCTGGGCCCTTACAAGTGTAAAAGAGGCCCCAAAAAATGTAAATGTAAAAATCAATTATTTGCTTACACATCCTCATAGCATGAGCAGAATAAATTTAAATATTGTATTTATCAATGTAGGGCTATAATTTCACTAACGTTACCTAAATTTGTGAATTCATACAAAATGTCTTACATTAATTTCATTTTATTTACATACAATAACTAAGCTACTGTAGTTTGGCAAAGAAAGTTTGTTAAAGCATTCAAAAAGGAGAATTCATATTTATTTTATTATCAGTTTATTCTTTAAAAAAGTTTAATGTTGTCAAAGCATCAATGCTATTGACTATCATTTGGGTG
>JAQIWH010004660.1:0-16392 GCA_034695005.1 Cryptops parisi
GGGGCTCATTTGCAACAGATGCACCCATGAACGTAAAGGCACACACACTTTGTAGGTGCAAATATCTTCCCAAATTTGTTGCAGAAGGCGTCGTTTCCCTTCAGACAGCAATTTCAACTGAAAAGACTAATTTTGAGTTGTTCACTGTGTTTTAAATACGTGCAAAATATGATTAACAACATGAAGAAAATGCAGCTTGTCACCACTCAGTTGTGCAGGCACTCACGCGCGATTTTGTGATTCAGTGGTCCGTAGTTGTATCAGAGTTTACTGAGGGATCTTCACTGATCACGGAAGTGTGGACTCACCTTCCACCATCACATTTTTAGTGTCTTTAGCCTGTAAACGATGACGCGAAATCACCCGGCGTTAATCTACTAATCTATTCTTTCGCTGTGTTTGGCTGTCAGGCATAAAATACCCGGCTTCAACATCTTTCAACTTTGCAGGTCCACTACGAACGTTGGCATTCGTTAAAAACGTAGTGTCACGGGAACGTAAAAAGCGACAGGATGAGGGATAGTGTTTATAGTAATACAACGTGTAGTAGTAATACAAATGGATCTGATCTGGTTTGGTTCTGTTTATTTCTGCAAAATCATTCCAATTATCAATTGTACTATAGCTTTATTCTAGAAGTGACATTCTATAAGGCATTTTTCGCTTAAGATAAACATTGTACGTTACTTTTTGTATTTTCATATGATTTACACGTCTGTCATTTTGATCTCACTCTTATTTCACTAAGAAATATTAAGATTACATTTTATTCTTTAGCGGTTTTTCGGTCTATATTTTCAGCTGCAATAATTCTTCTTAAAGTAATACCATTTATCTGGAATCATGGCTCCTATTCTATGTGGACATGTTACATAAGACTTTAATTGAAGTTCTCTATAAAAATAAACGTGCTGATTAGTGGTGTGGTAACACATAGGAAGTGATGTTCCCAAATTCTGTTTTTACATGTAAAAGTTAACGAACTTGACGAACGGTATAGAAATCTTACTGGGCGTTGGGTTAAAGAATTTTGAGATCTTATTCATGTGTAGCTGGTAGGTGAAAGTATACAATCTTTGTGTGAACTAAACTTACATTCCATATCTTTTATTGACTGGTGTCACCCGAAATTCTTTGATAAGAAGAGCTCCCGTTTGACGACACAATAAATTATTATGCGCAGTCGGACAGATCAAATAAAGCATCTCTTCTGATCCAATTTCAGTCAAGAATGAATGAGTTTCTTTAGCGGGTTCACCTTTTCCCCTAAAAAAATAAAAGATTTATTATGCTACCATACTGCAGATTAAAAACTTACTGTGCATGGTTTATTAAGTTTGATATCTTGAGTTCGTTAAAATGTCAATTAATTTTAAATTGTCACATTGCATTGGTGAGATGTGCAACTTAGGACTATTGAAAAATAAACAAACAAACATGGATTCTCACTTGACGTCTATTTCTATAGTTAGATATTTCTTTTTTTCTGGGACAAACATCTCTATCCAGCCATTTACGATTGGCGGCTTGAGAAATATAATTTCGATTTTGGATGTGTAACCTGTATTACGGAATTCGTTTAATACACCTTATTATTTGAGTTTGAAAGTGAAGTGAGATTTACCCGAAGTGTTATGATTACAGTAGTCATTAAGCAAATCTCCATCGTCAACGGAATTCTTACCACAATATGGTTTGATAACGTCAGTGGTGATATAGAATTTGCGATGCACTTTTCTAATTTGTTTATTTTCATTGGCGTAATGTCCCATTTTAACACAATTGCTTCCATTTTTACCACAACTATTGCACTCGCCCCGAAGGTAGGATTCGTAATCCTTGCACTCATGCCCCACATAATCACATTCAGAAGGAGTTGCAATCGAATGAAGGTAAAAGTCAATAGCTCGCCAGAATGCTTTATCAAGTTTTTTTAAATCTAAAAAAAAGCATTTTCTTTAAATAAATGTAAAATGATTAAAAAGTTGAAGAGTTATTTTTTTAAACTATTGACTAATCGAAAGATACGATTGTTACTATTTGAAGTACTTTTCCTTTTGCGTTTCTCTTACCTGTAGTTTTATTTTGATATCCTCCGTCTGGATAAAAATCCACATGGCCTACAGTTTGCATCATTCCAAAACCTTTACAGAGCACAATGGTATAAATATAGTTTTGCAGAATTATTAATCATTCATTTCGAGTAAGTAATGTAATCGGTTGGATGTAACTTATAAAGTAACTACTATTATTTAGTGTTGCTTGTTATCATTTGTAATTATTTGTTAATACCATGTATTATGTTGTAAAATTTTACAATAGTTTAGTTTTTAGACTAAATAATAATAATAATAATAATTTGCTTATACAGTACTGTATTAATCACTATAAAATGACTAACCGAAAACTAATACTTGTGCTTCCTTTAAAATTGCTAATTCCTTCAAAAAAGTTTTTGTTTATACATGTTCGATGTTGTTAGGAATAAGGTCCAACTATTTTCACTCGCGTTATGGTGATACAGTTAATTTAATTAAAATAGAATTGTGGGAGGGATGCAAAACTCGCGAGTATAGAAAAAAAATTTCAGGTGTTGTATCGAGAATGAGTTAAACAGAACATTCCACTTACGACCGTCCATTGTTTTCGTCACTTGAGCATTTGTATGAATCACATCGACAAATCTGGCGTCTTGAGGATCGAGACGCATGTGTGGATGTGTGTTTTCAAAATAAACTCTAGCAGGATCAAGCCCTAGATTAACAGATCACATCATTAATACATCGGATAATTCTTTAAGTAGTAGTCGTAATATCATTAAAGAGTAAAGAAATTACCCGTTATTCGACCAATCTTTTTATTGGTTCTGCTTCCAGCATATCCTGCAACGTGGGCACCTAAATTGTGGCCAATGATGTGAATTTCCTTATAGGTCGTCACGTTACATTTACCCTACAGTGTGTGTGTAATTCGGATACATGAGACTTTACAATCATTTCTTAGTCATAGGAATTTGACATTGAGTACAGTGAATGGTTTTACCACTAAAGTATTAATCATTAGCCAGATTTCTCCACCAACCACCCAAGCATTAGCTGTGGCCTGGTCGTAAGTGGTCTCTGTGGACCCTCCATGCCATAGAACTTGGATGAAATTGAGATTGGGATTTTCGCGAAGCAAGAATTCTCTTAATCTCTATAGTGGTATTTAATTGTTGAAATAACGATTATATGATGCCTAGTAGCTCATAGCAATATTTTACCTTAAGAGGCGACGTGGCGTTGTATGGCATGAAACCGTGAACAAAAAATATAAACTGCCTGTGTTGCGTGAAGCTGACCCCTTCCATAAATTGGCAACTATTGTCCCTGATACGAAGAGTTCTTCTCTTTCCGTCTCTTATGGTTAATAAATAGAAGATGGAATCTATACGTTTTCTCGTCCACGGAAATTTGGGATTAGGTCTGTTTTCACGATCAGTGAAGTGTCTAAGATCGAAACTGCCCAACTTTGGATAACAACGGATTAGATCTAAAAAAAGCCAACAGGTTTGGATTAAATCATCAGGACACACCGATGTCGATGGATTTGTATAAAGTCTTCTAAAAATTTACCGGATACGACGGAACATGTCAAACATTAAAAAAATTAAGTTACAAAAAGTAATTTTCCAGATTGTTAGTTTAATCTGAGTACTTGTTTTAAAATGTTGATTTGACACGCCCTCTCAAAGTGACACTATTGGTTTGTCTGCCAAATTAGTGTACACATTATTGAATTTTCATTGATTAACTTTGCGTTACGAATGATGTCGCGAATGTTGGATAAAACAATTTTAAATTATACATATGCAAATTTTGATTAAAGATCCTGTCTCGGTTATTTCACCTGGTCTGCTTTTGCAAGTTTCAGTCCATTCTCTAGTTATCACGTGTGTTGGAAACATCAATATGAAACTGATTAGTATCCAGCGCATGTTTGGTTTCATATCCAAGATCCAAGAGTGTTATTAGATGATGGTGCAGTTACGAAATGTATTTTCTAATCAAAACTCGTCGTTTATATATTAGTATGGTAAAAGATCTTTAGATGGGATGACCAATCCACGCTTATGACATGTACAGTAACTCGTTTTCTTACATAACTTAAAATCTATTCACCAGCCTCTCCTCTCTACATCTGGTTTACAAATCGCCAGCAGTGCATTTGAGATGGTCGTAATTGACACGTGCATATCGACGTCTGTTTGATTTTTCATCTTAACCGAATTCATTTTTCAATTAATTGCATATAATATTTTGATTATCAGTTTCAAATTTATAAAATTTTTAACTGTTAGTGCGCCAAATAAATAATGTCATTCTCAAAAGTTAATTTATTTTAATATGTATTCATTTACAGGGTGGTTCAAAACCTCAAGAAATGTTAAAAATGTTTGCAGTTTGCATGTTTGGAAACCATTACTATAAAATAGGCCTACTATGTAAAAGCTCAATTCAATTTATCTCAAAAGATATGAGTATGATATGCTATGGCTCGCATAATTTAATCGCAATGACCGCGTGAATAACTAATTGAAAAAATTGGTAAAATTAACTTTTTTTTTTTTGAACTGTTTATTTCAAGTGCATAAACAAAAAATACTTTATACAGTAATAAATATAAAGGAAAAAAAACATACAAAAACATGTAAGTATTAATTTGCGCTTGAAAATGGCAACATAACGGCAAATGCCTCAACAATGTTGCCTATAGTGATCGTCACACATTATTTTTTGAATGTACAAGATAACATAAAACAAAATATTCACTATAATGAATTACAAAAACATAAATAAATAATTAAAACAAATTTAGCATACGTATGTTAGCATGCAGATAAACAGATTCGCAATAATACAACAACAAGGAAAAATTAAAAAAAAAAAAACGACAAGAAAAAAATTATTCTATACTCCATTTCACATAAGCTGATACGGAATTAGCTTGAGGCAGTCAAGGGGCGAGCTAGGTAATCACTGTGTGACCACTGATCACACAGCAACTGAAACGTGTGAGAGGTACGCTCGTCAACCATTGGCTGATTCATTTAGCTTCCTCATAATTATGCCAGCAATTCTGTGCCAGCTAATTTGGGATAGAGTATAGTAAGTTTTAAGTGATCAATCCATAAATTAACATAGTGCCAACTGAGCAATATATAAACAATTATATAAGTCAACAAAGACATCATTATCGCCATATTAAATCTCACATTAGCATAGTAATCTCAAAATTACAAAAAAAAAGAACAAAAAAAGAAGGTTCTTAAATTAGATTCTTAAGAAATTGATATTTAAATAAACCTATAGTATTACATAGCCTAATTTTGGGAATTAAACAATTCCAATATTCTATTGATTTATAGAAAGTTGATCTTTGCATAAAAGAGGTATTAACTTTTGGTAAGTGAATTAAACCAGATGTATTCCTTCTATCTGACACAAACAAACGGTCATTATATATCCCTCTACATTTACGTACATAGGTATAGCAGCAAATCATAAACTTATATACGTCTTTACAAGTTCACTGCATAAAAGTTTAGTGCAGACGTATAAAAAGAGTGAAGAGTAAATTAAAGGGTGAAACGAATATCATCCGGCTCTTCTGCTGTAAATTTAGATTTTCAGACCAAACATAGTAAAAATTTGTTGTAATCATTCATCCTCAAGGACTTTTTTGAGAGTATGTATATTTTGCACGTCCATTGGTAACCAAACTATAGACGTTGTAGCATTGCATTTTATATATCATTACACAGTCATTGAATTAGACTTCCAAGTAGTATTTTCAATTTTCTTCTGGCATCAGCGGTTCATGAGCAATCGCTATTTGAAACTTGAGTTTTTTGAACCACCCTGTAATTAGTGCATTATAAGAAAATTTTACTTATATTTACTTATATTAGTTGGCCCATTGCAAACTTTCCTCGCTTTTCATGACGAATAGCGTTTGAGACCAGACGTATACTGTATATGAGGTTTTAATCGAAGGGTCTGGTGTAAAAGAGTGTTAGCTAAAAATGTTGTCAAAATTGACAAAAGTATTTTCGAGTATGTTAGGTTCTATTCTACCTTCCTGACGCATAATTTTGAGCAAAAGCAGCAATAGGTGCAAAGATATTAATGCAAGAAGTGAGGAGTAGTTCATAGACAGCAATGCAAGTTCAGATTTTTAAACGTGTTTTTCTCGAAATCGCAAAGTGTTCATCTTCAATCCCAATGGTACCAAAATCTTGCTTATTTTTGTCCTCTCTTTTACGTGAAAACTACAAAAGGTAGGAACATGGAAATTTTACACGCTTACGTAAAATTACACGTAAATTAGCCGAATCACAATATTTTTTTTTTAATAATTCAAAACATAAATCATAAAAATTGTTTTTTATTTTTAATTTTCAACATACTTTTAATTTTATTACAAATAAATAACTTTAATTTTCAACAATTTTCAATATGCCCTTGTGATAGCATATTGAGCTAGAGGGGAAAGCATGTTGTTTCATTTTGAACATACTAATTGCGTTAACGTTATTTTCCATTTATTTATTTATTTTTACAAATTTTCGTCCCGAGGGACATTACAAATAAATTGTCTACAATGGAGTAAATATAATGTGATCAAACAACTTATTTCTAAAATGTTTACACATAGATTGGCAGCTAATCTGAAAATATGTATATTACGATTTAAGCGATTTGAGAGCATTTGGATATGGTAGTGAAATTTTAGAGATGAATCAATTCACAAGCCCAAAATTTATATTGGCTTATTGATAACGAAAAAGGAATTGAGAATGTTAGTTTTTAGCGAGTTTTAGAGAGTGTTCGTTGCACCATTCGTTGTTATCTGAAAGATCATTGTTTATTTTGTGTATGAAGGATATGGTTATCGAATTTTTTTGTGAGTTTAGATCAAGATGTTAACATCTACATAGTTAGATATATGCAGACAGGTGTAGATCATGAATAGAGTTAGATACTAGGAAAAACAGAATTGGTGTTAAAACTCACTCTTGAATGAAATCATTTTCATGGCTTTGTTAGTCTCATTATCACCTATAATTTGAAAGTAGCGGTGTAAATGATGAATATTTAATGTTCGAAATAAAAACGCTATGACGTATACAAGTGAGTAGTATACAGGGTGAGTCGCTTAAGTCGTCCACCCCAATAACTTTTTAGCTGTTTGTTTTATACAAATTCTAATTGAACTATCATCAGGTATATCGATCATAGGCAATCCAATGCAGTTACCGGAAGTGACTTTAAATTTTATTTTTAAGGTTATCCGAATTTTGACTTTTTTAATATGCATTCCAGACTCCATATGTGATTTGCAAAAATGAAGGTATTCACAAAATAATGCCAACGCACGAAAAACATCGAGAATCGACATGTGTCGCTGAGGCAATAGTTGACAACGGAAACAAGGTCTCCAGTTGTTGCTATTTTAACCAGATCATTATACACCACTGAAAATATTTCAAATAATCAGCAAAGTTGAGTATTTTTTTTATTATTGTGAGAATGAATTTTAAAGTTTTTCAAAGGAAATTCTTTTCTTCTAGAAAAATTTATTTTGTTTTGCGAATAAGATTTTTGTAATCTTTGTGAATGATTTTTAATTGATTTAGATGTTCGAGTAAAGGATCGATTAGGTATCTTGAGTCAACTTCATTAAACTAAACCTAATCGACAAAAGTAGTAATATATTAGCAGGCTCATTCTCATAAAAATGTGAATGAAGCATACTAAATCATATTTCAAATCTTGATCCTAAATGGACATTATTCTACTTACTACAGGCCAATTCAAGTTAAAAATAAATTTTAGACCCCTCAACATCATACTCTTAATCATAACATTCTATCCTTTATTTTTAGCATTTTGAGAGAAGTTTTTATTTCATTTGCAAATACTTTTATTACATCTTATATCATTATTACAAATGTAAATTTAAAAATTTAGTACTTTTACATTATTAGTTACATTAACCTTTTCTTGCAATAAGATTCTTTGAATGTATAATATTCATCCCCAACGATGCCTCCTGGCTCTTGTTTACACAAGACAATTGTCGCTGCTTCGCGGTCTCTGCAAATATAATTTGATATTAGTTGAATTTTACTGCGGGAAAAGTAGTTTGTATTTATGTATTAGTATGTTGGCATAAAAAAATTGTTGCTCTGCTAAATTTTGGTGTAATGTGTTTTCAATTAAACTGGTTCTATGATGATAGATGGCTATAGAATGATCGTTTAGAGAACTTAACTCACCTATCATTCTGTATATTTAGATTTTCCAGTCGTATTTCTTTGATCTGAAGAGTATCATTCTGGTAACACAGTTTGTTATCACCATCACGCAAACATCGCATTAAAACAAATCGCGATGGTTTCAACTCCCGACCAGCTACAAAGACTCGCTTGAAGGAAAGTTCGTTCCTGAACAATAATAATAAAGTAAACAACTTGAAATTCGTATTTAAAATTAAATTGACACAAATCACTCTGTTATATAGCATAAGTGATCTAAAGTGCTATAGCAACATGGTGAATTTTAATCACTATTACGGTTGAAAAATTTATTTCAGTGGAAATAAACAAAACGACCAAGGATTCTGACTTAATGGACCCTTGGTTACAACTTTCTAAATATGACTTGGTAGCTACGACACATGGCTTTCATTTGATTTCTACTCGCTTAAAAAGTTATATGTAATAAAAATCATTTTAAGATAAATATCACCAACGATATAAATTGACGTTGATGATGAAACACTTCGGTTTAATACAGATTAGTGCGGATTTTTTAAGAATCGCACCTTTTAATGACGCGGTTAAAAGTTGTAAATTGTTTTGGGATTTTTTGTTTTGATTTATTACGGACTGAGGTTCAATATTGTAAATTGCGTCTCACACTATGAAAAGAAAAGATATTGATACAGGTTTCTAACTAAATCTGAAATTATTTAATTAATGAAACTTATACAAACATTGACGATTTATCGACTTCCATCTGAACCCATCCATGTTGAAAAGAAAAGTCATCAAAAACGTCCAAAGAAATTGAACCAGAGTCGACCGGTTTCTTCTGAAAGACTAATTCGATACTGTACGGGAAAGCTGCAAAAATGAATAGCGTTTATCAGTTGAATTGGAAAATATTTTCCATGTGAGATGGCCATGAAAAGTTGTAATTTCACATCCAAAAAAAAAAACAATACAATCAAGCAACTCTTACCACAATAGGGGTGGAATTTTGACGTGATGAGGATGAATTTGCGATTCACTTGTTCAGGTCTTTTCAATTTGGCGGAATATCCCATTTCGGTGCAATCACTTTCATTTTTACCACAATTATTGCACTTTCCTTGGAAGTAGGAATCAGGACTTTTACACGCACGGGCCACAAAAGGACATGATTTAGATTGAAAAGAAATAAGATAATAGTACATAGCTCCCAGATCAGCGCACAGTGATTCTATTAGAAGAAAATGTATTAATACGAATTTGTACAACGGTAATAGTAAAAAGTCAATTTACAAGTACATGCAATTATTTGACGTTAGAATTTTATTAGTGATCGGGTGAAGTGTGCAGTTAATGAGCTTAGGTTGAATCATTCTTATTTGATAATTTGTTTATACGTTTCGGATGAATTAATTTACCATGATGCTCCGAGTTCCCGTATTCTTTACATTTAAGTGCATCGTTCCAGTTCGGGTAGAAATCAACGTGTCCTATGGGTTCGAATATGAAATCTTCCGCTGCTAAATGAATTGAAAATAGTTCGTTTCACAATCAATGCATCATGTAGAATCAAGTATTGTAATCGATGTTCATAAATTAATTACAATGTTGTTTTATAAAGTTTAGTAACTTAATGAAAATCCAACTGACAATGTTAAACTTGAATTCAAAATATACTGAATGAGTTCTACTATCCAAATTGATGGATTTGCTAGTGGGTCTGTATTTAAAAAATTATATTAATTCTAAATATATATTTAGAATTATATTATAATTATATTAATTCGAAATATTTTTCTTAAAGCTCTACTTCTTTTCAGTTTCAATGAAGTAAATGCAAACATTATGTAAATTCCTATGCACATTAGAAAATCATAGAGTACAGTACATACTGCACATGAATAAAAACTAGCGCTTTGGGTTAACAGTAAGTAATCTATGCGAATATTTTAAATAAATTTACCATATCGGTGTGCATTCACGTGAATGACATCGACAAACTGAGCATCACTTGGATCGATACGCATGTTAACAGGTGTTCCTTCGAATAGGTATTTTGTTGGATCAAGTGCTAGATAAAATAGATGAAAGAGTGCATGCTTTCGTTATAATTTTGTTATATAGTATTTATTTAAAAACAATGTTTTGTAGTTCTAATTGGAATGAGCCACTGCTATTAGTTAATTTTGTATTTGTATTTATTGATTGAACTAGGACATGTACTAGGACTTTAACTGTAATCCTATTTATTGAAATTGGCTCCGTGGTGGCCTGGTGGTCAGAGCGTTTACCTCTGGTGAACCCCGGGTTCACCTCCCACTCGTGCCATGTAGATTCAGTTCGGGGTCTGACACCACCACGGAGGCAGGTTTTCTCGGGGTTCTCGCGTTTTCTCTTGCATCATAAAACCCTGTTTCATGTTTATAATCCCCATCTCATCATCAGTTCTGTACTTCTAATTTAAATAAAGTCTGAGGGCCAAATGACATAGTTGTAGAAGCCAGTCGGTGCCCTCGTTAAACCCCCAAGTACCTACCTTTATTGAAATTATTTTTCATTGTAACTCACAAAAAAAATTAGAAACAAATAATACATGATTTTATTTAATGTGGTATTGTATTATTTTTAATGTAACTTGTGCAGACTTTATGCAGTTTGAGTGTAAAGGCATTACCAGTAATTCGACCAATCTTTCCATTCAGTCTGCTGCCTGCGTAGCCCGCAATGTGCGCTCCTTCATTGTAGCCGATGATATGAATGTTGTCATACGTCGTCACTCGGCATTCCTCCTATAATGCGTTTCATTTTATTCTATTTGAATGTTTTATTATGTTCATGGAAACTTATTTTTGTGAGTTTACCACTAAGGTTTTGACGAGAAGCCAAATTTCTCCACCAATGACCCAGCAATTAGCTACAAGCGTCTCGTACTCCGTGTCTCCCTTGGAGATAATCCAGTCTACTGTGATGACATGGTGCTCATGTCGTTGAACATAGAGCGTTAACAAATCCTGTAACAATGTTAGAACGTGTCAATGTTTGTATAAATTTATTATCGGCGTTTTATTATTCGATAGTTTACCCGCATCCAATCATATTCCGACAAGTTTTGGTAATCTCGAACTATAAAAGTAACCGGATTTTGAGGATTGAAGTAGATGTTTTTCACATAATCGCAGTCATGGGCTTTTAGGTATTGAGGTGTGGATCCTGGTGGATTTTTGCTGTTGTACAAAGTGAACGTAGTGTTGATATCTTCTCTCGACCAGGGAACGCTGGGACACGGTCTGTATTTACTGTCGGTGAACTTTTTTGGAACGTAAATACCCAACTCCGCATAGTCGTAGACAACATCTAAATACAGTAGCACCCCGAATTACATACCACGCAACTTCGGTGAATTCATGGTTACGTAATACTATAAATCTCAAAAATTAAAAAAAATACGAAAATTCCGAGAATACTAGAAACGTAAAAACACGTTCACGGCTTTGCACCGCTGCGTCTTTGACAGCATCATTCAGCAGGGTAGACTAAGGTCAATTGTAACATTTTGACTTTGACAACTTGTAGAAACTTGACCACAACAGCTAGATCCAAAATTCAGTGTACTGCGTAAATTGTGCTTACATAGTTAAAACCATACACTGGTACTTTTTACTTGAATAAAAATGATAAAAATTATATGAAACAATGATAAAAAGGCTCGTATATGAAAGACGCTCCTTTGACCTTTTGAACCAATTGCTCTCTTTTAAATCGTTGTTTAGTTACGTGGCTACGTTTGATCACTGTTACTTTTGACTCTAGTTTCGCCTAGAGTAGAGTACGAGGTACGACACTTCAATTTCCGGAATGGCGAATGTCAGTACACAATAGTAATAGTTACTAGTAAATATTGATTGATATAAGAATATTGATAATATAAATGATTTTCGTGAATTTTATGCACAGAACTTACCATGATCTACTTCTTCACATGTGGTGTTTTCTGTCTCCTCAGGATCTGGAAGCAAAAACATGGAACTTATTGTAAATAGCAGTCACCTTAAATACATACCGGTAATACTGGACGGATAGTAAATCAAAGTTTCAAAAATAAAAATAGTAAAATACTTTACCACCATTAATGACCGGGTAGAGGCATATGAAAATTATTAAAAGTCTAACGTTTTCTCTCTCCCCCAGAGGCTTAAAAAATATTTTTATTTTAACAGAGAAGCCATTTGTAGCGTTAGTAGTTAGGCATGCATGGTTGTTGTTGTGGTTAACTAAATTTATGGGTACAGATAGGCTGCCAGTTTAGGTTAGTTAAAATATAATAATAAAACGTATCATGTTCATGCAGATTTTATTTGCATGAGGCAAAAAAAGCAGTAGTTTATGTTGGTTTTAGTGGAATGTCCGTCAATAATGACGTGTAATTTTTTCCCATCATGCAGTTTATGTACAATTTTTACTTGATCTCATTGGTTTCTGTTGTATAGTACTGTATAGAAAGTTTCTCATATGTTTTTGTGTTAAGGTTACTGTATAGGATGCTTACCAAATTTTTGTACAAATTACCGAGTTGCCAATTTAAAGTCGCTGAACGGGGATGCGAATGTTGGTATTGTAAGTTCGATCGTGTAAAACCATAGTAAACTAACTCACTTTTATCAGTAAAAGGATAAAATAAGGCCTCTTGATCTACATAGACGAAGAATTCTATCACTGGACCCATTGGAAAGAGTTACACAGCACTATGAATAGATCGGAATAGCATACAACCCTATGAACAAACCATACGTAAAATCACCGTTTACTCAAATTGGAGTTTTTTGGACTCATTTCGGTATAGTTTTTTAGAGTTGCAGATTTGAAAAATAATGTGAATTACATAATTCACAGAGTATATTGATTGAAGTAGGTATACTTACTTGATAAGTCTTCGAAATCGCGAAATGAGTGTTTAGTCGCCAAGGATAATGGTAGCATGAATATAAAACTGATTAACAGGAATTTCATTTCGATGTCCATATTCCAACAACAGTAGGACTTTCTGATTGCGTTTCTTCATTAGTAGATAAAAAAAATTGTACTTGTTCAGTTTATATGTTAGCAAAGCGTATGATTAGTTGGTCATTCCAAGAATTATAATTTTTGCACATGATCAAGTCTTGTTAACAGCTGGTTTAAAAAAAAATTAATGTGTTTAAGATGATCGTAATTATTGACATGTGGTATTATTCACAGTCTTTTTAAATGTATCATTCAGTACTTGATGCATTACTATTCATTTTATACAGGGTGGTTCATTTCTTGTGACACATCTAAATGTAAGAAACAAAAATGTGTCAGACAACCATTGTTTGCATACCAGGATTCTTTTCAATGGTGCTTGTTTCATTGACTTTGAAGTAATTTTCAAGAAAATCGTACTTTTTAATTCTAAACAAAGAGTTGTCGTTACCCCAAGTCATGTTTAGAAAGTTTTAGGCAATGTTATTTAATCAGATCACTGATACTATGCAGTGGAGTGATTTTAATTGATGGTGTTAATTCAAATACAAATTTAAAGTTCCCTACTGTCAACTAAAATCGCTGAACCTGTGATCTGCAGAGATGAGTTGTTGTCGCATTATTTTGCCTTTACAATAAGTATTGTTTGTTCACTTTTTCATTTTAGTTGAATGGTTGCAAATAAATGAAACTACACTAAATGCTCATTAAATTGACCGTTACCTAAAAGTTTTTAAATATGACTTGATACCTAGGACTCATTGTTTAAAATTTAACAATGCAATTTTTTTGAAAATCAATTTTAGGTCAATAAAACTAGCACCTTTGGAAAAACTCTTCATGTGTAAACTATGTTTGTCTGACAAATTTGCTTTTCACTTTTTTTTGTTTTTCCGGTATTTGAATGTGTTACGATATATAAACTACTCTGTATATGCAACAACAGTAGAACTTTGTTATGTTATGTTATTTTTTTATTTTATTACTTTGACGACCCGTGTGGGCCAACCTTTAAATAATAAGAATACAAAAATAAACAGGCTATAGATGATTGGTGTATTCAAATAATAAGCGATCAAAAGTTATTAAAGATGAAGATGTTGTAGGGAAAGCTGCCAATTTCCGAATTCGGGTTGGGAGCTAATTTCAATAGTCATAAACAATAAAGAGATATCTCTTCGTATTTATTGAATTAGGAGTATCTTGAAGAGAGAATTTAAAAGCGGTAGTGTCCCGAGAGAGTGAGGCTTTATCAAAATGAAAATAGTAGATGTGTAGAGGGTGGAGAGGATCATGAAGGAATCTGGGTATTTCCTTGAAACGGTTATATAATATAAATTTCTTTAAAGTAAGAATTTTTAAGTAGCGGCATTTCTGGTTGATAGAGACATAGAGAGATAGTTTAAAGAGGGTTCGAAGTATTTTATTGTAAATGATAGCTAGTGGCTGAATTCGGTAGGTTTTCGCATCTGACTATAAGAGAATCCCATAGGACAATACTGATTGTATCTTTGATTTAAATAGGACGATTTTTTGAGAATTAGTTAAAAAGTCACGTAAAGATTTAAAAAAATAAATGCTCTTATTCAATTTAGATTTAAGATAGTCAATGTGTTGCTTAAAGGAAAGTCGTCAGTAATGTCTTGGTGTAGCCAGGTCTCTGAGATGGCACAGATAGTTGGGGTGTGAGTGTTCAACAGGTTATGAATCGTGTCCAATTTGTTGAGAATAGAGCGGGCGTTGTTATAAAGAAGAGTTATTGGCGCTGTATTAATGGGGGTATGATTGTAGAGAAGTTGATTTGGAGTTTGTAAATGAATGGTGTCAGCAGGCTTAGGTGCATTGGCTGTTTTACTATTCGAGAAGAGTTTAGTAACTGTCTTGTCGAATAGTCATGTGTGGGATGGAGCAACCCCAAGGTCGTGGGTGGCATTAATGTGGTCATCATCGGGATTGACAATCGATGTCGGTAGTTTTGGATTAGGGCCAATGAATCGGTAAACCGATATGTCGGTTGGCCAGAAGTGTGAGCCAATAACATGCTGAATGTTATCTGATACAACTCTGACAAAGATTTTTTTGGACCGATTCTCATCATCGTAAAGCCAGTGATCATATTCGGTGACTGTGAGGCCATTCTCCTCTAGACAGGCACGTAGTTGTGCAGGAGTTGTGTTATCATGAAAGTTGTAGATGCACAAGCGAACGGTGCGTGGCTTGAGTGAATCAGGTATGGCGTTAGCAGGTCCGGTTCCCTAGACCAGGGGTCGATGACGCACTTGCCTAGTTGTTTTTTTAGAGGGCGACCCCGGTTAGCATTTGGGGGGATGGTCTGTTGCGAGTGAGAAGTATTATCACTACCCGATAGTTGTTGAGCCGTGATGTTGGTCCGGCGGGAATCATCATCAGTACGACGGTGTTTTGTGCGACGGTTGGGCACCGTGGACCATGCGTTGTTTATGCTTTGTGGAAGTTTAACACTATCACTGTATGTGGGTCCGCATGTTGGGCCCGACGCTTGGCCGCCGGTGATTTCAATGTGGGTAGTTAGAGAAGGATCAGCTGGAATTACCATTGATGTATCGCTTGTATGTTGTTCTTCATCTGGTCGATGATGTCATACAGTTTATTAAACTAAGGATTAACAATTGCCTAGATCGCAGCATCCAAGGAGTGCGAGGAAGGTTCAACGATTAAGGTTATAGTGTTCTTTAGCGTGTTTCTTTAGTAGTCGATTAAAAATTGTACTCATTTGGTTTAGATATATGGTGTATGAGTTGGCCAATCCAAAGATTCTTATTTTCCACATATGAATAAGTCTCGTTAACAACTTCAAAGGTGGTTTAAAAACAATTAGTGTTTTTAAGATGTTCGTAACTATTGACATGTGTCATTTTAAGTTTGATTTTTTTTTTTAATATTACATAACTTGATGTACAACTTTATTTATAACTAGTGGCCTAGTGGTTATGGTATTCACCTCCGGTACTCTAGTTGGTGAGTTCGCCTCCCACTCGTTCGTGCCGTGTGGGTTCAGTTTAGGGTCTGACACCGCGGGGGCAGGTTTTCTCGGGGCACTCCCGTTTCCTCCTGCT
>JAQIWH010004661.1:0-16391 GCA_034695005.1 Cryptops parisi
TAATAATACAACAATGAACTGCATAACGTAAGGCAAATTTTAATTACAACTATCAACTGCGTAACATTTAAATTACAATAAAGAACGTATAACCATAAGCTGTAACTAATGAAATAGTAAAATAACAAGTACATTAAAATGCTTTTTAAGCATGTAATTAGAATTAGATCTAGTGTCTCTCTGGGACGAAATTTTAATAAACATAAACATACTCGTTATATACTGGCATATAGCGTCGGTCATATTGGTTTTCAATTAGCAGCATATAAGCAGTAACAATCGATACATTAAAACGAATATGTAAACATCTCGTTCATAAAATCCACTGAGTCGTCTTGTTTTGGTATATACAATTATTATAGACTGGCATATAGCGTCCGCCATATTGGTTTTTCATTGATTTTTTTATTTATTTATTTATTTATTTATTTATTAATCGGGTGAACATCTTAAATGGGGAAGTAACTATTTATATAGCTGGCAAGTGTCTGTGTGTGTGCCCATCAGGTTTATACACTCCTAAACAAAACATTCTAGCGGTACGACATTATGTTTTTCTGCGAATATTTATAGGTCATCTCGACTAGTTTGACCTCTCAACCTCTCAACGTCGTGTCAGTTGCCACAATGTTTTGAATCTATCGTTATGAACACCTTTCAAAAAAACTGATATTGTTGCACCCGTTTCCACGATTTCAAAAAAAATCTACGTGGTGCTTCACTACTGTACTAGTGAAAAGTCCGTCAATCGAAGGAGACCTGACATCATCTGGGGGCAACATTGAAAAACGGTTTAAGTCAAATTGATTGAATTTGGATTGAGCCAATGATTCAAGAGTTGAATTTGAATTTGAATTGAACCAGTGAGTTATAGGCACCCAGACGTACATTAGCAAATTATTATAGTAGATTTTTATAGGGACCAAAGCCTGTTTCCTTTTCTAGTAGTAAACGGTAGTATTAACGTACCTACTACACTGCTGTAACAGTGTTGTACTGAATAATTCTCTTAACAGTCAAGTTTATTATAAACATTTTGATCGCTTATTATTTAAACATATCAATTCTACGTAGTAACTGTTGCTTGTGTCTGTTTCATTTTATTGTATTAATTCGTTCATGTAATGTCTTTTTTAAAGTATATTTAAATTCTTATTTATTTTTTTAGGTTTCATTAATTTGGATCACAACGTTATAAGTACTACACTGTGGTTACGGCACGACATAGGCTTCACTGCATTTCATCAGTGTATAACGTGTTGCCAACCGTCTAACTGTATTCAGTTGCAAGCTATGAATTGTGTTCATTAAATTTTTTTTCTAAAAAAATACACCAAAATATACAACTTTCCCTGAAAATATTTATCATCACGTGCTAAATAAATTTTATTTTGAAAGACGGTACTAAAATTATAAACCGTGGCTTCATTTAATTTGAACGTCTAGCTCACTCCATTAGTAGTGGAAACAACAAAAATAATTATAATGTAAATAATTGATAACGGAAACTAGTTTCAGTACTGAAATGCATAATGTATTTCCAACTAATTACTATTTCATCGATGAATTAAATATTTGGAAACATTAATTAACTCTCAACTGTATACCCCGTTGGCCAATGAATATAATTACAGCCTAACAAATAAAAAACGGTCATTACAACTTTTCTATTAACTTCGTCCATTATGATCGAACTAACGACCAAAACTTTTTAAATTTGTTGTTGTCGTTTTGACATTTTGCCTTAAAATTCCCCAACAACAACAACAACAACTACAACGGCAACAACAATCTGCGCGACTTTCATTGTCAACAGAACGTTAACTAGTCACAACTAAGCTGATTCGCTAAAATGTCGCTCGGAATATAACGCTGCGCCCAAAAGGCTTGGGCTTTTGCGAGGGAATAAAAGGCTTTACATGTCACGTGACACGCGGCTAACCTTCATCGCGCCTCACGCATTAATTTCAACACTACAACTCCATTTACACCGCAATCGGTTACAAGTGAAATCCATCATATTTCATACATCACCCAATTCGCTGCTGTCGACGCCTGCTGTTGTATCAACTACACTCAACAAGAAAAAAAAATGGAAGAACCCATTAAGCTTCAGTTAGCATACTAACGACTAGTCAAACTTAAACGGCAAAATTATAGCTTCGGTATTTGCTCCTTTTACTCAACAGTTAATACTCATTAGCATGGCTTCAACACCATCGTAATGAAGTTTCACGAGTAGGGTGAAAAAACGATGTAAATCCACTTACTTCGTTATTCCTTAAAAATGCATATATTGAATCGTTTTAGACCAGTCTATAGCACAAAGACATTGAGTTGCACTTAATTTTCACTTTCGAACTTTTAGGAGCAAGAATATGAAACGCGACTATTGTAAATCTAAAATTTTTTGTGATTTCTTTCTTTTTGCCGCTTAACTTCCTGGTTGTTTCACTTCCAAAACAATGGGAAAGATAATACTGATCTTTGGAAAAAAACGGTGTAGATGCAGTTATAAATTAGCACGATATTTAGAATAACGACGTAATTGCAGTTTTAAATTAATCTCTAACTTGAATTCTGTCAAGTAGTTAACAGATATTTTGCAAAACCTGTTCATTTTTTTTCTAATATACAGTTGACAGGAATTTTTAAATCTTAAATTTGAAGGTGCCAAAAGTTTTTGCTGTTTTTCTCAAAACTGCATTTTTTTTAGTTACGTCGTTATTCCACCCTACTCCTCAATTGCACTTTGTATTCAACTTCTCGAACCTTAAAATATTTCAATCTACTCCAAATAAAATATAAAAAAACCCAGGTATGTTCATTTTAAAATTCAGCCCATCTCACAAATCCAGTCACCCACGCACAAACTACCTTTAAAGCATTCAAATCGTTAACTACATAAAACAACAAAACGCGAATGAATTGCTCACTTTAATTATCTCTGCCTCGAGCGATGCTAATGTCATGTCTCTTCTTAGGCAACAAGCCAAGCCTACTAAAAGGTGTTTCCATGGCAACGGTAAGCCCTTTTAAAAGAGGTAGACAAAAGAACAAACTTGGTGAGAGGCATTGTAGGAAACAAAAGGGAAAACAGGAAGTACATTCCTTTTACCCCGGGTTATACATACAGTACATGCAGTTACACATTAGTGTTAATTGAAATGCAAAAATCTAAATTTAAATACTACATTGACCGTCGTTTTCCTCTATTAATGATATTAGAAGAAAACGGTGGTAAGGGGGGGGGGGGTTGGGATTGGAGGATTCAAGTTACAACGTTTACTTTTGTTTTAATCGATCAAAGTAACAACTAAAACAACCCAGCAAAGTTCTTGTCACAACCAATAGCAATTAGCGAAAGTGAACCAACGGAACAAATACATTGTTCTCCCCCCCCTCTTTATTTCCTTTGAACCAATATTGTTGGCTTTCTGCTTCTGGTCATTTTCTGCCCTATAAGAACATTTGCTTTATCACTAAATCATTTCAGATAACACCTGTTTGATGTACTAACAATGAAACGCCTTAAACTAGGCTTTATCTTCCGAAGGATAAAGTGCCATCTATATTAGGTTTAGTGACATTATATTCTGACACTTTATTTCTTATCACATCGCTCCCTAATAAATTGTACGATCGGTCAAACGTTTTTCGTCAGACACATATTAATAAAGTAATTTAGTTTTTTTTGTCCAATTAATTTGTCGTCAGTCGGTACGTAATTAAGATTTTTTTTTACACTGGAATACAGTTATTGTGATCACTTTGAGACTAATGCTTTTTTGATAACAATAGTCGGCTGATGACGTTAAACAATGGAAATAAAGCATTAAACAGTGTCTTGGGGCCGACTGATAATGATGACAATAGCCAAATGATAATATTGTCCGTGATTATAATAACCGGATTGCACTGTATTAAACAAGATTTACACTTTATATAGACAAACGTCTGAGTCATTAAACTAGTCATGTAACAGTCCAACTGAATAAAATGCAACAATACATTTACGATAGGAATCTATAGAATAGCACTTTCCCTTTAACGGAGAAGTTGTTCGTGGCTCTTGAAGAAAAAGTACCTAAAAAACATTATAAATGCTTCACGTGACCATTATTTAGTATGAAATCGGTAACACCAATTACCATTGTTACCAATTAATCAACACGCGATCATTGTTTAATTTTAAAGTTAGCAACACGCGATCATTGTTCAACTTAAATTTAGAACTAATGAGATGAAGTAAACATTGTACACAAAGAAGAATAAACACAATGAACGAATGTATTATTGGGTTTACTTAAATCAATTAATTATGTGTAGGAATTACATCGATTACCTCCCGTCATTTTTGACGGGCATACAGCTAGTTATATTATAAAGTCAAAATAACAAAACTACAACATTATAAAAGTAAAAAATCTGCATAGAAACCTTTCGTGTTGATAAATAATTTGAAATCAAACTCAAGCAATTGCAAAATTAATTAATACTTTGGTGATTACAGATCTCAAAGTACAAAAGCAATATAACCTCCTCACTCCAATGTTGAACATTTTTGTTCACTCATTGCGCGAATGTTCACGTTATATAAAATGTTCTGCATTGATACATAGTATACTTCAAAAAAAGAAAGCAAAGAAATGTTAAATCCCAAACCAAAAAAAAAATCGATTTTTTTTTTTAAAAAGATTTTTTTTTTGCTTGTGATTAATGATCCTCCCCATGCTTTAGAAATCAATAAGCTGAAACGTTCAAAAAAGATTAAAATCGAAACTAAGCACGAACGCTCATCATCATCATCATCATCATAATCATCATCATCATCATCATCGTCGTCGTCGTCGTCGTCGTCGTCATTGAGGGTAACGATATTTTTTAACACAAAAAAAAATTCCAAATAATGTTCATTCTTAGTATTAATGTCTGGAACAGTCACGGCTCGGTATACAAAGTACATCGTAATAGCATAATTGAAACAAGAAACACGCAACCAGTTATACTCGTATTAATTAATAAGTATTACGATTACCCAAACATGTTGTTGTTTTTTTTTGGTCATATTTATAACAACCTCATTGGTTATTCCATTAGTGTTTGCGCTCCACAAAATTCGGGCATTCTAAAGTATTGAATGGAGGAATACGCCAGGTTGAGTTAATGGAAAGTCGATCTTAATTACTTGTCATTAAACGATTTGAAACTATCCGATAAGCGACAACTCGAGCAGTGCATGATGATGAAGATAATGATGCTCGCGTTTCACTTGATACATGCAAATCATTTCAAAAAATTTACTTAACAATAATAAACAATCAGGTTATAACCAAAATATCAGCTTACACGTACATTGACGATTCTGCATTTGAAATCAAAAAACAAGCCAAATTTCAATCTTGTAGTATAATTGAAGGGCTCGGAGAAGTGACTAGCCAGCTCTACTTCTTGCCAAAAAACGTTTATTTCAATGAATATAATTGTTTACAAATTCTGTGTCGTTTGAAGCAAGAAACAGGCCAATCTGATGCTCAGATACCGAGATATTATCATAGATGGCGCAGACAGCCGCTATTGCATAAGCCACGCTAGCTTCACAGCTGTCTGGCAGCTCTTTATTATTTGTTGTGTACTGAATTTAGCACAAACAAAACAGCTCCAATTTCATTTTTTCTTTATTGTGAAAATAAATATATACTAATAAAGTAAAAATGTATTAATAAAGTGATTTGTACATATTTAAATGATTTATTTGAAACATTTTGCATATTTCACTGTTCAAAACTTTTTTGTCAATACTATAAAAGTTTAAAAGGTTGAGCTGAACGGTTATACATTCCCGAACCCTTCAAAATTTCATATCTAACAACATAATCTCAATTCACTTGAAACACATAAACCTTACAGTTTTGTCCATTATTATCTGTCATTCTATGTATGCCTACTAGATCTTTCCTATTAGTGATTTTTCTTCAGTACATGAGGCGGTAACAATTATTGGATAGAGGTTCTATAGGGCCAAATGTAAGCCTACGTGCAAGCTAATGCAATGCCTGTATCTAATCTAGTAGTTGCGTGGAGGGATATATTAAGCCTCGAGACCAATAGATTTAGCAGGAAACCCCAAATGAAACCGATTCGGTGAAAGAAGACTGATTAGATTTCGCTCCCATGGTTTCTCTCGTGGATTACTAGCCACAACTTTGGGTTCCGAAACCCATTTTCCAAGTCCCTCACGACGACACAGAAGACAACAACAACTCAGAGACCTCAGTCTAGCGAGACAACATAATAAAGATGTACGTTTATATCTTTCTTATACGGTAAATCAAATACAATAAAAAAATCTCGTTCAGAAGTTAGAACATACAGCTACAATTCACATAATGACGCAAAAACATGTCGAAAAAAAATACATCACAATTAAAGCTTTGATTTATGCGAATTTCTTTAATTTTGATTTCGTTAATATGCGTTGAAAATATTTCCAAATCTCAATTTTTCAAATGTTTTCCAGATGCTCGTTATAAAAGAGAAAATTTTGTTATTATGCGATTTTGTGCGATGGTGCACAAATAACTATGTGACCAAAACTTTTGCGACATTATGACAACTTCAATACAGAAAATTTTTAATTTATGCGAGTTATATAAATGCAAGCTTTTTTTATATGCGACGAGAAAAATTCTCCAAGATGCTCGTTATATACAATAAAATGTTTTGTTATCGTGCGATTTCGTTCTGTGGTACATAGATATGTCACATCATACGAACTTCCATATATTGTACGTGCTTTTCGTTTTACGCGAAGTATGCGCAGATTATAACCTTTGTATAAAATGTTTGTAGTCACAATAATGAGCGCCATTTATTGTTCAATTTGACAAAAAAAAATTACCAATTAGAAACTTTCAAAAGCACAATATTGTATAAGATTAGTGGCATGATTTTTAACTGCACGTTTTTGGATTTACCCTGTACATTCTACATTTAATTGACGACAAGTTTTCTCACTCGTGCGTCATAGCGTTGAAAAAAAAAAGATCATCTACGATGCAATGGTCATAAAGTTTCAATGATGCGATAACATCTCTAATGCAACAACAACAGTAGTTGGTGGGGAAAAAATTCTTATCCAGAAGTAACTTACGGAATGTCTTGGTGTCTCTTAACATCCGTTTAAAACATTTCTCAACCCGCTGAACAACTATATAAATGCTTTAACTCACTGAAAAGTATAGTGAGTAACGCAAATTGCCAAGCATTCTAATGCAAATAAGAAGAAGAAAAAAAAGTGGGGGAGTGTCCTTATTTCACTTAAGACAGCTACAAGAAACATGGACCTACTCCAAGTGCTTAGGACTTGTCTTCTAAAAGACGACGACGACGCTTAAATTTTTAAGCTAAACACTCAAAATTCCAACCCACTTTTTTGCCTTAAAAACAACAACAACAACTGCCTCGATGTTAACAACTTTTATACGACTAAATCTTTCACAGCCTCCGTTGGTTCGGGTGATAAAACTCCTTCCCCCTCCTCCTATTTTTATTTTAATTCTTCCCATCATACACTACTACAAGTACTACTACTACCATCTCTTTGACTTGGTAACTCTGCATGTCATTTTCCCCCTACTAAAAAGTTCTTTGAGAAAACCCAACAACAATGGCATTCGTTGTATCCATTCCTCTTTTCGCAAACAAGACGAGAGTAAAGAAGAGGGGAGGGGGAAAGAGGAATAAAATAAAATAAAAAAATATGGGGGAAAAGAAGAAGAAAAAAAAGGGGGAGGAATAGTGGGATGAAGACGAGGGGCTCTTGGCAGCCATTCGCGGAGCGATCCAACGAATGAATTGAATTTCCGGAAAACGGCTCTGGGCAGGATTACGCTCTCCCCGCCAAGTATGTCGCTGTGTGTTCTCTCCTCCCACGCACGACGTTACCCCTCGAGGAGAAAATATATATAAAGGAAAAAGAGGGAAGATGAAGGAGAAAAAAAACACACACACACACACACAACGACGACGACGAAAGAAGAAATGGGAAGAAAAACGAAGAAGCCAGTGCACGGAAGCTCTGTCGTATTTTCCTTCGGCATGAAACGACCATCGTTACTACAGAGGAGTTTTTCTAGTGTGCGACGAGATTTCGCATTCAGTTTCGATGAGAGAGAGAATCGAGTTTATCTTGTGCCAGATGGCCAGGGATACTGCTTCGTGGTTTAAACGGGTAGTCAAAACCAATGGCGTGAAATACTCCCAACTTTTTTTTTTGTTCTTTCTATCAGCTTTCCGTTTATGTACTAGTCAATAAACGTCAAAAGAAATGCACGGAAGACATTCACAATCGAAAAGTTCGATGGGCAAAAATAAAAGACGTAAATGCGCTTACTTCGTTATTTCTTAAAATGCATTAATAAATTTATGCTGTTTTAGACCAGTCTATAGCATAAAGACATTGGGTTGCATATAATTTGCACTTTCGAACTTTTTGATGCAAGAATATGAAACGCAACTATTGTAAATCTGACATTTTTTGTCATCTCTTTCTTTTTTCTCGCTTCACTTGTTTCACTTCTAAAACAATGGAAAGATTACTGAACTTTGGAAAAACGGCGTAAATGAATTTTTAAATTAGCTTGTTACTTGAGGCCTGTAAACTAAAGTTAAGGTTTTTTGCAAAACATATTCATTTTCTTGTTTTAAGCGTACAGTTGCTAGGAATGTTTTTCTCAAACATAAATTAGAAGGTTCCAAACGTTTTTGTTTTTTTTTTTTCTCAAAACTACATTTTTTGAGTTACGCCGTTATTCCACTCAACTCCTCAACTTTATGCATTAAAAAGTTTTTTCACGGTGAAATTTTCGATATTCGCAAGTGCAATCTCGAGTTTTCACCTATTCACGATAAGGCAATTTGAAAAACCTTCAATATTTGCTACCTATTAGATTGTTATACGTTCGCGATATTTTTCCCTACTCGTCATAGCCTTCTTTTTAATTAAATGAATCAAATGTGAACAACAAATAAACTTCTTAATTAAAGAGCTTCGGACAACATAGTGATAAGTCACGCTTTTTTTTCCAAAAAAAAACATTTTGCATCAAACTGTCCCTCAGTACCGTTTCTAGATTGTTACTTAACCACTTCTTGGATATGCCAGAAAATGGCGATATAATATAGAGCATCATCTTGATGCTCAGTATGGTACTCTATTGAATTTATCACCAAAAAAAAAAAAGGCTTTCCTGAAACAATTTTTAAAATGTTGCTCATCTTTCATTATATTTCCCGAATTTCTTTAATTCGTTCCTAACTACCCAATAACTAACAACACTTATGTTCACAAAAACACTCACAAATTTGAGGGTCGAGTGTTTATAGAATCGATTATTAACTTTTTATTAGAAGGTTCAACACAAACAATATTTTATAGTCTTTGCTAGAGGCGTTCCAACTTAGGTACCAAGTATTGAATCGTGACAAGTGTTTCAACCGTATTCGATTTATGAGGCGAACAAGACAATCAGATATATTGAATTCAAATTGTATTTATCTAACTTTAACCGAATTAAACAAATAGTAAAATTTTTAGTTCTCAAGTTAACTAGTTACGGCGTTGTTGTGTTATGCACGAAAGCTTAAAAATGAACCCTGTAGAAATACGCTGTGTATTGCTGGAAAGCTTGAAAAAGCTGTAGCTATTCGGTGTGTTATGTTGGAAAGCGTCAACTGTTAACGCAATGTTCAGCAGCAAAGCGCTACAAAGTTGTAGCTATTCAGTGTGTTATACAGGTAAGCGTTCCATGTTGTTGCTATTCATTGTACCAACTGCGGGTACGTCCCATGTTATTAATCAACTAATAAAATCTACGAATCAATTAACTAATAATTAATTAAATAATTAATTAATTAACCAATAATTATTTGTACGCCCCGTAATTTTAATTAACTAATAAAATATAAATATAAATATACTGTATGTCGGAGCATTTCCGGATTATAGTTCATTAATAAAAGATGTTTCATTATGTGCCCTCTTATCACCTCTGAAATTTAACAATAGTTATTATGAATCATCCTGTATACTAAATTGAGTACAGTGAACCTTTCTACATAATTGACGCTACAAGAGACAAAGAGGTAGAGTTGTATCAGCAAAATCGATAGGTAATTATTAATCACATCATACAGTGTTAACTGTTAATAACACGTTATAAATGCATTAGATCACGTCATGAACATGATCACGTCATAAACTTTACTATTACACTTAATGAAAAGTCTTTTTAACTAAAAGTCGCTTGAACTAAAATTTAACTTTAAATCCACTATTAAAACGAAACTCTTAACTTTTCTACACACACAAACCCATTTCCAAATCTGTCGATAAACGCAATTTCACTCTCCATTAAATAAAGTGCGTTTCATTAGATAACGTGATAAAAAAAATTTTATAATATATATATATGAAGAAAAAAAAACCGGATATTATTTCATGGGTCAAATCTATTAAATATCCTTCTCTCAAAGTTAAGAGTCACACAAAAAAAACACACATCAAAAAAGAAAATCGTTACACAGTTTAAAAATCTTTCCCTTTTCGGAGTAAAAAACTTTAACTCTTTCCATCAATTTTCCAAATATTATTGTTAAAAAGATAAACGTCTGTTGGAAATCTCTTTATCTTCTTTCCAGACGTTAAATTCGATTGTCCCACCTTTTTCTTCTTTTTTTCCTATTCTGCCCCCTTAGTTCCTGCTTTTTTTACCTCTCTTTCACTCGTTTTCTTCTTTCTTTCTCTCTCTCTCACTCACTCACTTGAAGTAAAACGTGCTTAAACTTCAACGAGGCCGTAAAAATGTTGCCTCCTGCTTATCGAGCAAAAGCCTAAACTAAACCGTCAGTAAACGGTTTTGTCCCGTCATAAAATTTCAACTACCTGTTTCAAATGATACAATGTGTAAAAATAAAATAAAATAAAAATAATAAATTTTTTAGTGTGTATGTGTTAAAAAAAAAGGACATAAAGTAACTATCTGACGTTTCTTTAAAGAAAAATTAATTCAAAAACAAGTACATTGAAAATAATGTTTGAAGCGTAGTCTTTCTATACCGTAATATACAGATATATTGTATGTACATACATAATGCAAAAATATCATTTTTAACTTCTGCATATTTCGATTTATGCGAATTAAAATTTATGCAATTTTTGAGTTATTAGATATTCAATTTATGAGTATTTATAAATTTTATTTTATTTATCTTTATTAATTTATTTGTTTAGTAAAAACGCGTCCCAAAAAGACAATACAACGTATAAAATAAAATAAGTTATTGCAAAGTGGAACAAAACATTTCGATTGCAGCACGTTTCGATTCAGGCGAAATTTAATTTATTCGAATTTTGGTTTATGCAAATTAAAATTTGTCATTTTTTTGTACTTTTATTTTTAAATTTATGCTTTTTTTTAGTAATTTATTATTTTTAATTCTGCGTGTTTCGATTTATTCGAGTTTCGATTTATGAGAATTTGTTATTTTTTATTTTATTAATATGCATCCCTCTTAGGGACAAACAAAAATACAGATAAAACGTGTGAAACTGTTATATACCTTGTGAAACTTATAAATTATGTTGCCTCAAATATTATTGACATATAATATTTCAATTTATGCGAATTTTAATTTATACGAACTTCGATTCATGCCAATTTAAATTTATGCGATCGTTGAGTGATTCGATATTCAATTTTTATGCGTTGTTTGTTACATTGGACTATACAGTATTCTCATAAACAACTGTAGATGGTAGTATACGTTCAATTCCCAGCTCGCTAGCTCACTCACAAACTCACTCACACAAGTGAAGCTAATATAAAAAAGCATGAAAAAAAATACACTCAAAATTTGCTACTTCTGGAGTTTTTGGAAAACGTGCTGAATACAATTTAACCCGCAATCGGCGCATAATCTCGTTAGTTCACGGGTCTTGGTCGAGAAAAGTGGACGATCCTTTGAGAGAATGACCATTAAACCATTATTAAGTTTTCTCGACCGGTTCCCACAATGGATGCAGATTTGGGAGAGCAAACGAAATGCGTGCGCGCGCCCGACACGATTTGTACGAAGCTAATGCTATTTTCAAACTTAATTTTCCAAAAGCATTATAAATTACGCTCACGCTCATCTTAATTAGGCGCAGGTTGGAATAAACTATCCCAACACCAACGGCATCACCAGCTGCGCGTTCCACTTCATACACTACTTAAGTTTTGGATCACTCTGTGTGTGTGTGCGTGCTTTGTTTTTCTTTTATTTATTTATTTATTTATTTATTTTCGCTATACGAATAACAAGCTACGATCGCGTTCCACGAGACATTTTTCTTACAAATTAGAAAATACAGTTATAATCCCGCTTAAGACGTTATCCCGATTGTGGTAAAACGTCGCTGCTTTAAAACTGTTTTAAGCGAACTTCAATTGTTTAATAATCGTTTATAACGAGTGAGTTTTTAGTACGATTCAATGGGAATACTCGGAAGGCTATTTATTATAGTGAAACTGTTGAGTTTGGAATATGACATCACTTTGATAGGGCTATTTTTAATGGTGATACTTTCATTGAAATTTCAAAGTTCAATGAAAATTATTGATTTTCATTATACGGTGGAATCTGGTTATTGTAATCACGGATAGTGTTATCAATCGGTTATTGTTATCATTATCAGTCGGTCCCAACGCACTGTTTAATGTCTTATTTTCATTGTTTAATGTTATTAGCCAGCTTATTGTTATCACAAAGCACTGGTTCCAAAGTGATCACAATAACGGAATTTGGTTATTTAGTAAAAAAAAAGTGGTCACAAGAAAATAAGTATACATATTAATTTCTTAAGCGGAAAACGTCTTAAGCGGGATTAGAAATACATTCTAGTTGGAAAAAAATACTTTATTCATAATTATCAAGCCTAGAAACGTTCCACGGGACAATCAAATTTTTGTACAGTATTTCAATCAAAAAATTGTAAACCTCTTAAATGGGAAAAAAATCTTATAAATGGAAAAAAAAATGCCTTTTATATTTTTCATTCCTTATAAAAACCAACATAATTGACTCCAGGATTTTTTCAATTAAATACATTAGTAGCCATTTATTTATTATTAATTGAAGAGCTTTGTGCAAAAGAGTGTTAAGTGACATTTTTACAATTTCGAGAAAAACGCGTTTAAAAATCTGAACTTCGCTTGCTGTCTATTGGCTACTTCACACTTTTTTGCACTAATATCTTTGCACACATTGTTATTTTGTTCAAAATCATGCGTCAGGAAGACGATGCACCAAGCACATCCGAAGATGCTTCTATGTCATTTTTGACAAAAAATGTTACTTAATAACCCTTTTACACCAGGCCCTTCAATTAATTACATCATCAAATTTAGAACTCCCACGTAACTTAAAAGAAACAATAACGGTAGCTACAAAAATTCCTAGGTGAAAACAAAAAATCTAAGATTTGAGATGAAAATCCCAAGATTTCACGAATTCGTGGTATGCTGACTATACTACGGACTTTCCAAGTTTCGAGTTCAAGTATACATTCGACCTTAATATTTGACCCGTGTCATATTGGCAGTAGGTAGTGAAAAAAAAAAGAAAAAGGGGTTAAAAAAATAAAAATAAAGACCCCTGGAGCTTTTGCCTATAGGTCGAAATCACGGCAGGAATTGAATAGGGGGGAAGCGGCGGAGATAAGCCTTTTATCTGCGAATTCTTTTCCTCTTTTATTCCGAAGGCTGCGCGAGATCTCGCCTTCTTATTCAATGTGTGGGATTTGCTATTGATTTACTGTCGGAATCTGCTTCTCCTCTTTCTCTCTTTTTCACTCTTTCTCTCTCTCTCTCTCACATACTCTTTTTCACTTTTTTTCTCTCTCTCTCTAACACGCACACACATACACACTACTCTTTTCCCATAGTGATCTCGAGACTGCTAAATTTTCGGCTGCTAACATTTCTTCCCTTTAAATTGCTCCGTCACGAAGAATAATTTACGACTCTAACTCTGTCGCCCTTTTTCTCGCCACCATTATTATTATTCGCAAAAAGAAGAAGGAAGAAGACGGAGAAGAAGAAGGAAGAAAGGACCGGAAACATTGTCCTACTTTTCATCTCCATTTATTACCATTGTACTCCTAGGAACGTGAGTTTGCGAACGTAATCAATGTGTCGATTGTCTCGTCTATAACTCACCCTCACACACACACACACACACACACACACACACACACACGCACACACACACACACACATTTTATACACATTTCACGACACACATACACACAAGAAGGGCCTTAGAAATCTTTGAAAAAGGAGATGATGTCTCTGAACGAGATATACGGGGTGATTCGTTTTATTTTTCCTGTTGTTACCAACCTCAAAAATTGCTGTTTAAGACCTTCAAATTCATAATATAACGTAATTTGATTTTTAAAAAATAACAACTGTGACTTTCTCGCGTAAAGTTTCGCTCGTAATTTCAATGTGCGATTGCAATGTGTAATTTCAATAAGTAATTTTATATATAGCATGTGTAATTTTTCTTTCTTCCGTGTTTAACATGTAAAACTTCCATATTTTACTAGCCAATGGATTTAAATGCACTTTATGAGCGAAATTCATAATACTGTATTGATATATTAATATACAGTATAAAAAAGTTTACAAAATGAAGTAGACAAGAAATTTGTCTTGTTACATATAAACCTTCCATAACACAGTTATTCTTTTTTTGATCGGATACTGAGTGGTTCTTATAAACCTGACCCTCAAAGCTGTGTTATATATCGTAAACGAATGAACGGAAATCAATGAAATTTAAATGACATTTCATGTTGCTGAGCAAATGTCATCGCACCAAGTGCTGGAAGTAGCCGGCGTGTTCGGGTTTATAACAATCACCCTGTATATTGATAAACTTCAGTCAGTCAACAATAGCAACTATTCATGAATATGGATAATAATGGGTACAAATTATGGAGAAACAGGTACATTAAAAATGCTTATTTAAGAATACGCTTTATTTCCGCTTTATGCTGTTTTAGATTCTATTTTATGCAATTCCGGCTACATTAGACTTATGCGGTTTTCAATTTATGCGATCTTTGAGTACGGTAATAACTTCATTTTGCAAGTTTTGTTGCATTTTATGCGAATTCAAATTTATTCAATTCCTTGAGTGATCCTTGACATTCGATTTAAAGTGGAATGAATTACCTTTCCGTATTCGCGGACTAGCTTTGCATTCGCAAATGACCTCTGTCGAGTTGAAGTGTGTTGATCGCATTCTATATAAACATTTACGTTTTGTTTGATAATTTATTGTATCGCAATATCAATAATGTACGTATGGTCATAATGACTGAGTCAATTTTAAATAAATGAAACATAACATTAAAAATTAATCAACATAAAAATTTATGTTGAGTAATTCCATTTTCGATTTCTGCAATTTTCGATTCAATTTATGCGATTTTTTGAACTTGGGTTTTTCGCTTTATGCGATTTTTGGTAAATTGGACTATACAGTATAATCGCTATTGACTATTTACATTTTTTTTTAATTTCTTCATTATTAGTATATTCGCATAAAAGCCTGTAGATGATGGCAGTACACGTTCAATTCTCACCTTACTCACTCACAAACTCAAAAACTGACAAAGTTACAACTTTATACTAACTTTATTATGCTAATAAGTTAAGTTAGTATAACTATAAATCATATAAAAAGCAACCGTTTTCGTTGCATTTGGCATCACAAGCTTATTTGGCTCAGAGTTTCAAATTGTAATAACTTTATTTTACTAAATTTTTGTGGAGAACGTAAATATATACAGTATATAGGACCTACAATAAATTGTATATTGGAAAAAGCATAATCGGAAACGGGCAGATTGCATCAGTGAACCAAATCGGATTGGCAAATTGGAACCAATTCAATGAAGCCCAACCATTGGAATTAATCGCTCCTAAGTTACATCTGGTCTCCACTTAATGCTAATGTTGATAAACGGCCATGGAAAAGCGACATCCCAAATTTTGGACACCCCATTGCAGTTTGCTCGACTCCCATTTGTTAATAAGCAAACGCAATGGATTTCCTATAAAGTGACCCCCGCATTTACCCCCTTCAACCCTCCTCCCATCCTTTCCTTCGAACATGAGCTGGCCAGCTAACTACGCTTTACACGTTCGGGATATAAATTTCTCCTAATGCTAGATTGATAGACATTATTTCGAAATTAATCCCCATCACCAAACTCTGTGTATCGCCTCGAAACCATGCGACGACGAGATTAAAACCCCCAACTAGAATCGCCCGTA
>JAQIWH010004662.1:0-16390 GCA_034695005.1 Cryptops parisi
AACCGAAAACCTCGGTTTTTCAGTCACGGTTTTCGGTTCCGGTTTTTCCCCAAAAAACCGCGGTTTTACGGTTCGAATATATTCGAACCAGAAACCCTAGTATGGAGCAATTCAGTTCAAAGAGGCGCTGAGGGACGCTGTGAAAAACTTTAGCAACGTCCGTCTTCACAAGATACAGTCCATATCTTCTGCCAAAGATTTTTTGATATCTCAGAAAAGTTCAAGTAAGAGGGTCGAAATCCCTCTATGCGGGATACCACCATGTTTAAAGTTGGGTAACTTAGGGTGGATAAGGTCGCTAAGGTCTCTAAAGATGCACTGATCAAAAAGCTTGCTTACATAATGAAAATCGGTCTAAATTTTTGGGTCATCTGCCGATCCTTTTTTTTTTTTGTAAATTGGTTTAATCATGGAGTCCCTTCACGCTGTGGGGTATAATTTGTGTAAAAACAATACTGTTCGAAAGATGGACAAGATAGGAAATTGCTGAAATGGGAAGATTTTTTAATACTTCAACTGTAACTAAATCACAAGGGATAGTATGTTGGGATTTAAGGTTTCGAATATTTTTAAAGATTTGATTAAAAGTAATATGATGAAGATATGGGGCCTGTAGCTCTTGGGTGATGAAATGGGGAAGGGAATGAGTAAGAAATCTCATATCCTGATTAGGGAGATTATTACAAAAGCGTAAGAACTCCCTGAATTTACTAGGATCCAATTTACGCGAAGTAGAAATTGTTTCACGTTTAATAAAAGACCAGAAACGATTGTTAATTAGTTATTATGAGGTGAACTGTATTGTTTCTTTTTGCTTTCCGAGGAGCTTTCTTAAAATCAGTATTGCGTTTTGATTTGTTATGAGATAACGTATCAGACGCTATGGAGGATTGTAAACTTGACTTATAAGCCTCGCACTTCAGAATCTAGGCTTCATGGACCTCAGCGTTCCACCAGTATAGTTTACTGTGTTTAGAAAGAGATGTCCACTTAAAACCGGCAGCCAGAAGAGCTGATTGGACTAAAGTTACCCGATAATAATACATATCATCGGGAATAGAAGGAAAATAGTTAAAATCACAATTATTAAGAAAGTTCCTAAACAAAGGCCACTTAATATTTTTAAAACCTGGGAACAAAAGTATCATTGGTATCTGAGATTCCACGAGTAATACAGTTGAGATAAGTGGTAAATAACATAGTGATCAAGTTTCGGAAGTAATGCAAAGTCAACAGTGGTAGACGAACAATTAGACGGGACGAAAACTATTCAATTAATACCGTTCGCCTCAATTAATGAGGCGAACGAAGATGTGACACGAGTATTAATGATCGGATGTAGATCAAGGTGAGTCAAAGTGCTTAAAACAAGATTCGATGCAATATTAGCTGGACTCATATCAAAATTAAAGTCACCTAAGATGCCGTTAAGACAATCGTCAGTTAGAGAGCGTAATTTTTAATTTTTGCATCAGGCGCAAGTAAGGCTAGTTACGGCTCTGCGGCAACCTCTTTACAATTTTATCGATGTTGTCCTTTTTTGATGCTGTTACTGGCAGCGTGAATGAAATAGATCCAGACAACGTCTTGGAATGTCAAAGCTGGAAAGTAACCACACCACCCGCATTAGAAGCCGCTGATTCATCAATCGTCAAGAACGGAGCATCTCTGTCCGATGACGACGAGGTGTTTTGCTTCACCGATCTTCCAGTGGAACTACAGTATAAAGTGATGTCCTACTTGACTCCTCGCCAGTTGTGTACCTTTGTCGCACCGGTTTGTAAACGCTGGAAGGAGATGGCTTACGATCCGGTATTGTGGTTGCATTTGTCGTTCCGCGGCACTGAGATGTCGTTGAAAAGATTGAAGAATATCCTACATATGTGTCACTACGCCCGATCACTGAGTCTGGAGAACTATTCCAATCTGTGGGAACTCGCACCGACGTTTCTCAGTTGCAGTCGCCTTCAGAAACTGTCGTTAGCTCTGTGCAGTGGCGTCAGTCCAGCGTTTGTCGCTCTGCTGAACAAATGCAGTCCGTCGATTTGCGAAGTGAACTTTGAGGGCTCTGACATTGATGATATTACCGTCGTGGAGATTTCCAATTGGAGACACCTTCACACGATAAACCTGAACAACTGCAGGTCTCTGTCCGACGACAGCATAATTTGTCTTGCAAAAGCGTGCGTCAAGCTAAAGGACGTCAACATCGACGGGATTTTTAATATCAATGACAAGCAAGTAATTTTTGTTATTTTTTACTTAATTTTTTTCAACAGTTGCTTATATTAGTTTCACTGGTCACTGAGTTGGATGTGAATTGAGACATGTGGTGACAATATATAAAGCCTATTCTTAAAACTTCGTTTTTTATTGTGCTTGTTTGTGACAGACAAGTAAACCTTAACTGACCAACTTTTTGTAACGTCGTTCTCGTATCAGGGCTATAGAAACACTCACCGAAAAACGAAAAAGTACCCTTCGCAGATTACTCGTCTGTGGCGAACAATTGACGGACGTGTCCTATCATGCAATAGGAAATTGCGATGGATTGGAAACATTTAAAGTTTCGTTTGCTGATAAAATGAGCGACGCTGCACTTGTGTCTATCAAGGTAATGAAAAACTTTTGAATGTAGAATAAAAATTAGTAGCCTACTCATGTGTTTAAGTCTAAACTGGTGTCTAAACCCATAGACATGTGGCACTGTCATGTCGCAGGCGGCTGCTTAACACATGAGTATCCTTAAAATGAAAGTATGTAATTTGCAGTAGAAATTTTAGTACGAAAGTTTTATTGTTTTAAATCATTAGAAGTTGAGAAATCTGAAGCAGCTGCAAATTTCTCGAGGATTGAAATGTTCGAACGAAAAGATTGAAAGTTTTTTCGGTGGCAAAACGTTCAGCGATTTGCTTTATCTGAACCTCGATCATTGCGACAACCTCGAAGATGGTGGTCTAAAAGCAGTAGCAACCTGGTAAGTGTTCATTCTAGTTTTCAATGAATTTATACAAAGCGTTTCTAAAAGGTCTAGTCAAATTTTAACTTTAACACATCAAAACCAAGCAAAAAGTGCATATAAACATGAGTCCGGAAATTTTTCCTTTCTGGGATGATGCAGGGTGAAGTCATGTAATAGCATAGGCATATTGTCTCAATTATTGTAGATATACAAATGAGTAGTCCTATGTTGCATTGTTTGGACCCATGTTTATACGGATTTATTTGCTTTGTTTTCATCTGTGGTGAAAATTTGACTAGGCCGTTTTTATGCTAATAAAGAATTGATTGTTTTCAGTTGCACAAAATTGTATAAGCTGGAACTTGATTGGTGCTTTAATATCACGGATGCGGGTATAGAGGCAATTAGTGATTCGTGCAAGTGAGAATGAAATTTGATAATTAATTCTTAATAATGAAGTTTAGTACCATTTTCTCAGGCTCAATCATGAAAATTTTATTCCTATGGTTTTGACATGAAAATTGTGATCATAAGCTAAAGCAAAAACTTGTATTTTCATTTTTGCTGTGTATTCTAAATTAATGTAGTGTATGTATTAGTGTATTTTATGTTAGTTGAAACTACACTAATTAGACAAGTAAAAACCCCATCAATCAATGGACGCCTGGTGACAACATTGAAAAACCTTTCAGTTGAATTTGAATTGGGCCATTGAGCTATTAGTCGAATTTGAATTTAGCCAATAAGCCTTAGGTGGACAAACTTACATTAGCAAATTATTATATAGGATTAGTTTTCTTGAAAAATTCTTTTTATTTCAACTTGGTATGAATGGTAGAATGCATATACGTTGCTCATGCATTGCTGACTATTTGCATCTACAGGGTGATTCGGAACCATTTTTCCCAACTTTCAGGGATGATAGAAGGCATGTAATAGAACATTTTTTTAAAATTATAGTTCAGAAATAATTCCACAAGGATATACAACAAAATTACGGACGTATTGATACATGTAATAATCATTATACTCGCTGGAAAGAAGTCAACACCTTAGATAATACATTAAGAGTATATGACATCCTTATTTCTGTAATTTTGTTGTGCTGTATTTTGTTTCGGAATTATTTTCGGACCATAATGTATTAAGTGAAACATGTTTCTGTGCATGCCTTATAACATCTCTGAAGGTTAGGAATAGTTGTTCTGAATCGCCCTGTATAAAATGATTGCTGATCTATTGTAATTTTTCTTTTCCAATTTAGAAAGCTTGAAATGTTATCAATCATTGGACTGGTATTAGTCACAGATGTTTCTTTAAAAGTACACTTGAAGAACTTGTCCAGCTTGACTTTTCTCGACCTCCAGCAGTGTTCCAGTGTGAGTATTAATTACTGCGCGATGCACTTACAATAATTACAGGGTGATCCAACTATAGAAGTGCCATGAACCGAAGAAATTGGCTATCATATATTAAAATTTGACTTCTCCGGTACTGATTTTTGTTGTGCAATGCTAACGTCGCCTTAATCTTAAGTCTCTACATAAGCAGCTCAAATAAAATAAACAAGTCCATGATATAAGTCATTATAAGATATATTCCACTTCACTTTCAGAATGGAAGCATTTTTAAAGCTATGTTTACGTGAATTTTGCTTTGTTTTGATGCATAGCATCTGTGGTTGAAATTTGATTAGATTCAAAGAACACCTTGTATGTGAAGATCTAATTTTTTCCATAGTGTTAATTCTTGTTTGTCACTTTCAGGTTGATGATGATGCAATAATAGACTTCATTGGAACAAACCACAATGTGATGGTTTTGAATTATTATGGTAAGGAATTTGGTTTTTGAAAATTTTAGTGAATGAAATGTATTTTGATTAATTTTAATTAACTCCAGTGCTTTGATTATTTATATTAAAAATTGTAACAAATTATCCAAGTTTTGCTTGTTCATTTTTTGTCAACTTTGATTTTTGCAACTGCTTTTTTATTCTGAGCATTTTTCATAAAAATTGGTGAATGTTTTGCATGCCAAAAATGCTTTATTCTTCTTTCAGGTATGAAGAAGTAATTCATTTCACTATTTGTGTTAACATTGTATACGAAGTGTTTTAGGATCTCTGTTTCAGGGCATGTAGAAGAGTCTGAAACGAGCAAACTGCAAAAGGACCAAAAGCTCGTGGAAAAAATTGCATCACGTGATAGCTGTCTGAAATGCTACTTGTATTGTGACGTAATTTATTTACACTAATTGTGAAAATATATTACGTTACTGGTATTTATTTTAACACTATTATTATGTGAAGTACAATTTAGTTTATAGCCGCTAAACGTAAAGTCAATTTATGAACATTCAATAATGATCTCAATTCAAAATGTCTTTAATTCGAATTTGGTTTGTGTTTGTTTTTTTCTAAAGTAACAACTCTTTAATGCATTTTAATTTTTGGTTATTAAAATAATTTATTTTTTATAATTATAATGGAATTTTTGTTTTTATGGTAGTTTATCATAACATATTGACCACTTAGTTTCAAATTTGCAAACATTTATTATCTTACTAGAAGGTGCCCCATGCCATGCACGGTTTCAGTTGAAACTGATTTGGATTTTTAAAGGTTTTGTTTTATTGAAATGTCGCTAAGTGTCACCGCTGCATTGGCACGCGAGCAGCAACCAATGAATGAGAATAAGAATGCCCACAGTAATTTATGAGGTTTATCTTAGCTTTAATGAATTTAAAAATTCTTATTGAGAATTTTTATATTTATTTGCTATCATGTGTGTTTATCGTGAATACCGTTAAAAATGCTACGAAATAAAAATTATTCAGGTTAAAAATTGTAAATGAAATTTTCAATGCATTTGTGTGTCACACGTAGGCTTCCTTACTTAACATTTTAGGTTATAAACAAAGTTTCTCTGCAATACATGTTTTTATAGGAGTTGGTTGTCAGATAAAGAAATACATTTATTACGTTAAACCATGATATTATTTTTAATTCAAAAACAAACAAAGTACAGTAATGGTAAAAATATTTTTTATTACGTGACAATAGTCAACATTAACCACAATGCATTTGAATGTCGCGGCACATGTCATCACTTCCGGTTAGTTTACTTTGGGAGATTCAAGTTGGCAGCTGATGTTTGTAGTGTGAAGTTTATCCTTTCTAAATGATGAAACCTCCACGAGCTACAAGTCGTCAAAGTGTAAGTATTGATATATCATCCTGCAATGCATAAAAAAAAAGACAATGTATAAAGTTGTCAGTGAGAGTTATAAGTTGTCACGGAAAGTCATTAATTTTTGAAAAATAATAACTTGTTGTTTTGTTAAATATAGCGCCAATTCTGGTATTGATTTAGGCCTACTGTTGGTGTTTGTACTACATCATTATAATGATCTATATACAAGAATATGGATAGATAAATGTTATCTCTTTATTTTATCGGTTATATCTCTTAAACATTATATCTTTTTTTTGTAATTGCTACTCTAGTTATTTGTTTTTGTAAGCTGATCTTGAGGATATGGTTGGTAGTAACTTTATTTACTATTAAAAATTATTAGCGTTCCATTGTGACATTTGAATATCTGTACTGTATTAAGCATATCACTAACTAAAATTGCAGTACATTATATATAATTTCATTAATATATATAACAAACCAGTCAATGAATGTATTTAAAGTACATAGTGTGTCAACTATCAAAGTAAAGTTGAGATGGGTTAACGTTAAACTTGAAGTAAAGATTGTTTGTATATCTAGATTCGTATAAAACTGTCCTTTCAAAGTGATCGTAATAACCCGATTCCACTGCAATACCTAAGACTTGCCATTTAAAAGTGGCAAGCAGAAAATATTGTAAATCCAAAGATGATTCGAAACTATGCTCAATGCATGATCGATGAGGGAAATGCACGCTGAATACCATTGCCAGTGAAATTTTTATGCAAAATAGATATGCTGCTAGAGGCAAGTTGTAATGAGTTCTATGGAAATGGTGCCTTTGGAGTGAAAGTAATACCAAATTGAATACCTCATAAACCAGCTGCTGCTGTGTTTGGCATTGCTGCATTCTACCTTCAGTGACATTTGTTAATAATAATTATTAGCTAGTTAGTAATAGTGTTTATGCTTTACCACAGTCTGTATAGACTGGTTTAACCATGGAGGTAAATGTATGGTCCCCGTGGTTTAACCAACGAAAGTTTAAAGATAAGTGTCGCAAAGGCATTTAACTGGTGATTAACTCAAATTTTGTTGTGCTGACAATGTTAACCAGAACTTAATTTTGAGTGCACTTAATCAAGAAAACAAGTACGGTACATTAAAATGCTATTCAAGCATAAGCCTACTTTTAATATAGTCTACTATTGTCATATTGAGTATTGAGTGGGTTTATTTTCCAATTGATACAGTGATAATCAAAACAAACATAAGTAAACAATTGGAAAATCGGTGTGAAAACGGCATGCATTTTACAATCATACCGTATATCATATATATCACGTATATCACACCGTATATACAGATATACTGTATCACATGCATGCAAAAAAAATAATAATTTCTATATTCAATTCATGCGTGTTTTGAATAATTTTATTTTTCATTTCTGCACTTTACGAGTTATGCGAAATTCGATTAATGCGAAATTAAATTAATGCGATCGTTGAGTACTTCGATATTTGATTTATGCGAATTTTGAGTACTGGTAATTCCATTTTTTATTTCTGCAATTTTCGATTTATTATATATATGCGATTTTTTTCACATTGGAATTATGCGGTTTTTGATTTATGCGAAGAACTTATGTAGTTCTCGTTTTATGCGTTTTTTGGTACATTGGACTATACAGTATATTGAGATATTTTCATCAACGACTGTAGATAGCAGTATACGTTTAATTCCCAGTTTACTCACAAACTCACAGAGTGCAGCTAATATAAAGAGTATAGAAAACACTTAATCAAGTAATGGACATTATTGCTTTAGAAGTTAGCAAACCCGTTAGTTATTTAAAAAATATTTAATAAAGTTGGTCCAATGACACCGGCTTTATTCTGGGCTGATTAGTTATTTACCGAGGTGATGGTTTAATTGGTCACATACTGTAGTACATAAATAAGTACAGTACAAGAATGTGGTTTATGAGTAAATAAGCAAATACAGTATTTATGTGCTTGCTGTTTTATTTAAACCTGCTGGACAGGTGGACCTGCTTTTATGTAGGCGTGAAGCGATTTAATTGTAGACCAGCAGGTAGTTTTTGTGTGGTTAATTTAGATATTCAACTTGAGCTTGTGATAATAATATTGTATTGATAAAATCCAAACCCAACTCGTTATCTAGCTTTCAAGTGTTTTTGTAGATGTATCTGCCTCTTTTATAGAATAGATCAAAAAAATTTTTGTTCATCCTTATCTGATAAACACGAGAACAACATAATAAAGGGTCGGTATGTACATAGTGATATGAAAATTTCGATTTATATGAGGGTTATGCAACCCTCGCATGAATTTATCTCTTGTGTTCGATTCTGCTTACATGGCAAAAATGTTGATGCTTATGATGCCAATTGATAATTACACTATTTTGCAAGATAAGTCGTGTTTTGCTTTTGAAAAATTGGTTATCTCAATCAACGTCATGTCGGTTTCAACCCACTTGAACTGAACTCTTTCAATATCAAGTTCAAGTGAGTGAGTATTGATTGATATTGATTGTGTTAAGGTGGTAGTGTATGTTGCAAACTCGTTATTCACTTTGGTTTTGAAAACGATTGACGACTGAACTAGTGTATATTAAAATGACTTCATTTTATTGTACTTCACTAATATGGTAGTTTAAATTGGTTTTTCTTGTTTAGCTCTTCCAGTATACAGTTGGCCCCCTACTTTTAAATATGAGATATTCATAATATATGCGGAAGAGTAACTTATATTCACTGTATATACCAATACATTCATTTTAAACCAAAGTTAAGATTTCATATTTTGTATGGTGAGTGATCTAACTTCTGTTAACAATTTTGCTTATTTGAGTGTTCAATAAAAAAAAATAATAAATAAATAAAATATAATTTAATGCAGATTTGTTTGTGACATTCTTCATGTCAAAAGTTAATACAGTTGAGCGTCGTACAACTAGTTTAATTGGTGCAGACATTATCAGTTTATTATTGGTTTATTAACAGTCCAAAGGAACCAAATATTACAAAATTGTAATAGATAAAAAGAAATAAAAAATGCAAAAAAACAAAAACAATGAATAAATAAATAAATAAATAAATAAAATCTATAAATAAATCGATAAATAAAATTAAAAACAAAACAAAAAATTAACCAAAGAAAACGATGAGAATAATATGACAAAAACGATGAGAATAATCACATAAAAAATTGACGTAGTTAAAAATATCGCAATTCAGTTTCTTAATTGCAACTTCAGTGTTCGGAATACAGGGAAATCTCGGTTCTCGAACGTATCCGTTCTCGAACATTTCGGTTTACGAACCCCATAAAACCGAAATTAATGCTTCGGTTATCGAACATGCCACGGGGCTTCCGCTGAGTGCAAGATCCTTAGAACATTCACTTATTGTGATTATTGAAGGGGACCCCCAATAATTACTGTAAATTTTCATTTTTATCATCTACATCCACAGTATTGATTTTACATAGTGTTTGTTTATTATTGCTTTTACGTCCAGTACAGTATATTGTGTTTATTGCTTTTATTGTATCATTAGATAGTAAAATTCATGTTAAATTGTTGTTTTAGGGGTTGATTTGAAAGGTTTGGAACGGATTAATCCATTTTGCATGAGTTTCTATGGGAAACCGCATCTCGGTTTTCGAACGTTTCAGAACTCGAACAGTGTTCTGGAACGGATCACGTCCGAGAACCGAGTTTCCACTGTATTAGCGATTTTTTTTGACATGACTCACTTTTTGTCTTCTGACAACGAGTAAGATTACTGCAATAATGGCGAGCAAATTACCTATAGCAATGAGTCCATAGCTGAAACCCTTTCCTATATTCACTGGCGTAACCAACATGCTTTTGAATTTATCTGCATTAGCTTTGTCGATGGTGACACCTTCCTCTTCCCAAAAAATTGGATGCATGATTCGTGGTAGTGGGAATAATGTATACAGATCTTTATTTTTCGGTGGTTCAATGGCGATGTTCGTCTGCATCCTTCGAGCGGCTGACATCACCATTCCTGTTGTAGGTTCGACATCCACAATGAATTTGTGTATATCGGGATTTGGAACTATTCCATCCACTGCTTCTGCAAGGGACGGGTCTGACATCAGAAAGTGGGCTCCTCCAATGTAAATGGGTGCTCCAGATTTGCAAGGTCCTATACCAATTAGACCTGTTAAGGGACATCCATCTTCACTCATACAGAAACATGCGTTGTCAGGGTTTAGGGCTGGTTCGGCGAAAAGTTCGAGAGTAGCAGCAAGCCGGTAATTTGGAATTCCTTCGTGTTCAACTTCGCTGTCAAAATCAAGAAACACGGAGCGGCAAATGTCGGAAACGAACATGTAGAATCGAGTATCTTTGCTCACAAATGGCGGAAATTGCATGCCATCTGTGCCGTTGATCATGTTGCACGTGTCGTGTTTCCAGAAGTTAGTAATGGATGCGTTGTTCCATGTTTTGATTTTGGCAAAGTTGTCGGAATCACCCACACCTGTATAGACTGTGTAATCGCCATCAGTGGTGTCGTTCTTACCAACAAAAAGACCGAACGTGCTGTCGGGTACTTCCATCCCAGGTGGAATCATACCTGGATGAGTACTTGCTAAACTTTCAAGTTGTTTTAAAAGTTCGCTTTGGTAACCTTTAAACATCAGTTCGTTCACTCGTTTGGTGATGTACATAGATTCTGGTTTGGCGAATATAAATAAAGCAGGCAGTTTGTCTTCAATGCCCATTGTCTTCGCTATGTGCAGTAAACTAATCATGGGAATGTTAGGAATTGTTATCAAGTCACTTTCGCTTCCTTGGCTCTCTTCTTCATTGAAAAAGAACGTCTTGCGTTGCACATAACTCACACTTTTACCACCGTCGTGCCACGTGATGTTTTCCTTCTTTCTTAGTTCTCTGTACAGAAATAGTTTTTTTTGGTCATTCTCAGAATAATATTACAACCTTAAACAACCAGTTTTGCCAAAATTTTATTTTCATTTTGAGGGTATTAACATTACCCATAAAAATTGTCATATAGACAACTGTGGTAACAAGTAACCTGTTACTTAAATGTTCACATCTAATTTGCCCTTTAATTAAGAAAGTGTAATTTGTAGTAAGAGAACCCCCATTAGCATTTTCAATCAAATTGACAATTTGTAGAATTCAGGCAGGCTATAGAATGCTAAGCCTGGTTTAGGCAATGTATGAAATTAGAATAGTTGAAGGGCATGGTGTAAAAGGGTGTTAAGTAACATTCCTACAATTTCGAGAAAAACGCGTTTAAAGATCTGAACTTGCTTTGCTGTCTATGCGCTACTTCACATTTCTTACACTGATGTTTTTGCTCATATTTTTGTTTTGCTCAAACTTATTCGCCAGAAAGGTAGAATTGCACCTAACATATTCGAAAATGCTTCTAGGTAATTTTTGACAAAAAATGTTTCTTAACACTCTTTTACATAAGGCCTTTCAATTGGTTGCATAGCAGTATACAGTAGTTGCAGTACCGGAATAGATAGATTAGTTTTTTAACTAATGATACCACACTTAATGTACCGGAATATATATATTAGTTATTTAACTAACAAAACCACAATTAATGTATGTGCATATAAAAATGCTTACGTATATGTATAAGGTCCAACTTCCTTAAGATTTGGCTTTGCCTTTTTGTTGATAACGTCGTCAGCATTGGTCACATTGAAGAAATACATTTTCATTAAAGGAGGGATTGGAATATCACGCCAGGCCTTATACGTTTCGGTGTCTTCTCTAATTTGTATATTCTAAGAAAAATAGGAAGATTATTATTCCACGTTCAAATCCACATTAGCCTACTTATGCCTTGTCTTTGTTATATCTGTATACTTTTGAGCCTGAGTTACTTTCAAGCCTGAGCTACTTTGGCTACTTTATAATACCATTTGAAAAATAACAAACTGTTTACCTCTCTGACTTGATCTTCGATGATGGTTGGAAATACCGCATATAAGACACCTCCAGCTATACCAAAAACTACTCCAGTCACTAACACCACGATTAATTTAACTTCCATTATGATGATGGTTTTTCTTGGTAGCTAAGCAGACGACGACGACTTGTAATCCAGTTTGGCACATGCTGGTGTGGTGTCAAACTTTACTTCTTATATACCATAGTATCACGTTTTTAAGAAATACTGATGCAATTTATTTCAAGAATCAGTTACTCGTGGTCACATTCTTTTAAAAAGCTGTTGGTGAATTAACTATCTTATCGTGACGATGGGATAGGTTATGAAATTACAACGTCATATACTGTATTATGGGTGTGGGTGGTGTCATATACTGTAGGCAATTACGTGACTAAAAGTTAATTCATTGAATGCTTGAATCTTGTTTCTTTGCAGTTGTTATCGATGATGATGATGATAACGGAATTGTAAAAAATATGTTGTAATCTATTTAAAATTAATATCCAATTCACATTTAATTTATATCCAATTTATATTACAATTTATATTGAAAACAATGAGGTGTTTGTATGTAAACAGTAAACTTTGAATAAAAATATGAAAACTTTCAATCATACTAACTGCCACTGTGTGTGCAATAAAAATACACTTATTCAGAATATATGGGGATTGGGACGCGTGGTTATATTTTTAAGATGTGCATAAAATTGATAATATAAATATACAGGGTGAGCCAAAAGTCACTCTTCATTGCAAAGCTTATTGAATTTTAAAGGAAAAAACCTTTATTCTTTAGTGAACATGCTTATAAAAACAATATCTAACGAACATAAACATAATCTTTACCAGTAAATAATAGATGCTTGATTGGATAGAGTGCACCCCATTGCTTACATACTACATCATTATCAGATGTGTGTGTAGTCAACATTGTTTGGAATAGAGTTTTGTCCCACCCTGTATATATACAAGCAGAAAAACTTGGACTTTGAAACCTCCAGATTCGTGGACTTTTTTTTCAGTTCGACTTATTCAATTTTATAGATGGAGTCTCTACATTCGCGATCTATTTACTTTTTATATTTGCGAGTTTTCCTTTCTCTTGCTAAGTATATCAAAACATAAACATGAAAACGTGAGTGTAAACAAAAAAAAAAAAAAAAAACAACTTCTTAATTCAGTTTCAAGTTTATTCAATTTATTTTTTGTTTGCTTTTTTATGTTGAACTTTTTCATAAATTTGAAATATTTACATCATGTGGAACAATAACTTACACCTTACTTTATCACCTAAGAAATACTAAAAGAAATATCTAGCTATTTGACGTTAAAGGTCATACTCATCAATCTCTGATGATCTTGCAGAATTTCCTGGAAGCTATGGTAATATACATACAGTATATACATTAGACTGATATGTAAACCAGTGTAGGACAATAATTCGAACAAAAACACTATTTTAAATTTGTCAAAAACAACAACAGCCACGCCTAACCACTAGCGCCACAGTGGCTTCTCAGTTAAAAGAACTACAGTATTTTGCAACGAGTCATCTTGTAAAATAGCAATCTAGCCTGAGCCATTTTTCAAAGCTTGTGTCTAATTGGAGTGCATTTCAAATGTGGTTAAATCTTAATACCAATCATCATTGTCATTTTGATGGAAACGGTAACAACTAACTTGTGGTGAATTCGATTTGGAATAATTTATGAACAATCACTTATGCGTTGCAAAATTTGATCTGTCAGACCAAAGCTTGGAAATGGGCCCCATATAAAGATATGAAAATATTTAAAAATGCGAAATCGTAATTATCAGTTATTATATAATGTTCGGTCATCTTCTCCTATCTGAACACAGTCGAACGCCTGATTAGATATGGTTATCACCCGAAGCACCATAGTTTCTGTACAAAGTTTTTCTCCAAAACTCACAGAGACTGTCATTCAAGTAGCGAACCTTGAATATTTGAGCATTGTTAGAAGTGTTTAGATATTATTTCAACGTTTTAAATCGTATTTTTTTTCAGTTCATTTCATTACTAGGTCAGTTTGTATACACTTTCTGCCTTCGAACAATGAGTACAATCACTGCAATAATAGCGACCAAAATGCCTACAGCGATGAGTGCGTAACTGACTCCTTTCCCTATGTTCACTGGTGTAACCAACATGCTTTTGAATTTATCCGCATTGGCTTTGTCGATGGTGGCCCCTTCATCTTGCCACATAATAGGGTGCATGATTCGCGGAAAAGGAAATAGCTTATAAATGTCTGGATTATTCGATGGCTCAATGGCGACGCTGACCTGCACTCTTCTAGCGGCTGACATTACAACTCCTGTTGTAGGTTCGACATCGAGAATGATTTTGTGAATGTCGGGATTGGGAGCAATTCCTTGCACTGCTTCTTGAAGGGACGGGTCTCCCATCAGAAAGTGGGCTCCGCCAACATAAATTGGTGCTCCGAACTTGCAAGGTGATATCCCAATCAGTCCGGTCAAGGGACATCCATCGTCGGTCATACAGAAACATGCATTGTCAGGGTTGATAGCTGGTTCAGCGAAAAGTTCAAAAGTACTAGCTAGTCGGTAATTAAGAATCCCTTCGTGCTGAACTTCGCCGTCATATTCGAGAAACGCCGAGCGGCACATGTCAGAAACCCACATGTATAACCTGGTGTCTTTCTTCAAAAAGGGTGGGAATTGCACGCCATCCGTGCCATTGACCATGTTGCACGTGTCGTTGGCCCAGAAATCAGTAAGGGACACGTTGTTCCACGTTTTGATTTTGGTAAACTTGTTGGAATCATCCACACCCGTATAGATAGTGTAAACGCCATCAGTGGTGTCATTTTGACCATACATAAGACCAAAGGTGCTATCGGGTAACTCCACACCAGCTGGAAGTAAACCTGCTAAACTCTCAAGTTTTTTCAAAATTGCGCTTTCATAACCTTTAAACAGTAGTTCGTCCACTCGTTTGGTAACATACATTGGTTCTGCTTTGGCACCGCCCAAACTGAACAAAAGAGGCAGTTTGTCTTCAATCCCATTAACTTTTGCTATGTAGAGTAAACTAATCATAGGAAGGTTGGGAATAGTCACTACGTCACTTTCACTTCCTTTGCTCGCTTCTTCATTGTAAATGTAAGTTTTGCGTTGAACGTAACTCACAGCTATCCTTCCATCGTGCCATGTGACATTTTCCTTCTGTCTTATTTCCCTGGAAAGAAGAAAGTTTCTTTGTTGTTTAATAACAAAATATTTGACCTGGATTTTAACGCCCTACTATATTTATTTATTTATTTATTGACTAGAATTGTTAGGTCTTGAACCTTGATAAGTCGAGTTTTTTTGCAGTGTTTATGAGATTTTTAACTAATGAAAACACACTTGATTAAATATCTATGCAAAATGATTCTTACGTATACGTATAAGGTCCAACTTCTTGAAGAATCGGTTTTGCCTTTTTGTTGATAACATCGTCAGCATTGGTAACGTTGAAGAGATAAAAATTCATTAACGCAGGGAGAGGAAGATCACGCCAGTTATTATAGGTTTCAGTGCCTTCTCGAATCTGTATTTGCTGTAGAAAGAAAAATGAGATATTAATCACATATTCTGCTTGGATCACACTTGCACCATGTTTAGCATACGCACCATGCCTAGCAGATACAACAACGTACGGTATTGAAAATTTAAATGACTGTTCTGTTCATTAACTTGTTCAACAAGCACAAAATCGTATAATTGCCAAAATGTTTTTGTATATAACGAATATTTTGGAAACATTTTGGTACTTGTCGTTTATCCTCCGGTCAAGAGCCTCTGATGGCGGTGCAGCTCGAAGGTGAAGTGTTCGATCGATTGCTGTTTGGTGAACTTTGATTATTGTGGCAAACATGCACTTATCGTATTTTCGCGAATATAAGACGCGTCTTATACAAGATTCCACACAAGGCCTTCCCTAGCTACGTGTCGTTGGCGTCTTATTACTACTAGTAGTTCTGTGAACAGTAGACCTCGCTCCGATAAAAAATTTAAAAGAAATTAATTTAAAAAATTATTGAAATTTTTTTTAATGCGATTGTAACCAAAATTGAACTCGATGTGTGTTTAGCCCTTCTGAATAACTTGTGCAAGTCTGAAGTAAATCCATTGAACCGTTCGCAAGTTATCGCGTTACAAATACATACATACATACACACACACACACGCACGCACGCACGCACGCACGCACGCACGCACGCACGCA
>JAQIWH010004663.1:0-16378 GCA_034695005.1 Cryptops parisi
AGCATGTGAAAGCATTTTTGTTTAAAATAATATATGCTAAATATAAAATGGTTAGTTGACTAGATTATATATTAATGATTAACATGGATTATTTACATGGAATTTCCTGGTTAGCTTTCCCGTACTTGAATTTTTATGATGAAACAAAACAGCGTTGTTCCTTTTTCATTGTTAAATTTCCACTTCAGTCCCACTGGAAACTGAAATGAGAGACAAATATTTATTATTTTTTGAAGGTATTTTGAACATTAGGGTGGCACACGTTGTGAATTTGTTTTATTATGGAAAAAAGTAATTTTGGTAAAAATTAGTTTTGAACAATATTTAGGGGTCGATACCAAGATCTAAAAAATCGCATGCTACCTATGTTTCAAACTATGGAAGCAACGTATAAATAAATGGCATCTAAAATGGGTCAAATTTTGGAAATATTATTTTTTGAATATTGAAACAAGATTGGCTGGTTTCCCCTATTCAAAACAGAACTTTTGGTTTCCCCCTTTTTGTGTGTCTAACCATTGTTTCCAACTCTGGTAGTGACCTCTAAATTTAATCTGAAATTCACCAAATTTTAGGAATAGTATTTTTCTTTTAACAAGATAAGCTGTTGTCCTGTTTTAATATATGTAAAAGTTTTGTATTTTCCAAATTATAAGGACCATCCCATTGAACATTGTCAATTTGTTATTAGTATTTTATATCATATTGACAATTATTTCTTGATACGTTTAATCAGCTATTCCTAATTTCTTGAATGGCGTTAACTCCGAGAAACGAAATTTAGGGGCTAAATACGTATCGAACTATGTGAACAACGGGTCAATCCAGTTTCAAAAACTGAATGCAAGGGTATATATGTTTACTAAATAGTTACACTAAGTTAGAATAGATTGTGATATGTACAGTTTTTATAATTATGGTTTTAGGTGATGCACTTACCGATGGATAATTGGATTTGACGGGCATTTCTTTCTTGTATGTGTACATTGTTTCTGGCTTCAATGGACATGAGTTTTCGTCACTATCATGAATTGACGAACATATATCTTTTCGCAGACCTTCGATGGGAACTTCAAACGAGCCAAGTTTTCCGTAGATTTTTGGTTTCACAACAGATGCTGCTTGTCCTAAAATAACGCCAGCAGGATAAACGTGAATTCATCTGTATATATATATATATATATCACTAGTACTACATATGGTGAGTAAGTTTTATTTGTATTTTCAGAATTTTGTTAAAATAGTTTCTAAATTGGTTATTTCAAACAATGAACTAGATTTTCATGTATTTTAATGTTTCAGGACCTTTGTTACAAACTTCCAGGGTATGTGGGGAATCCTAAGGAACAACTTTCTCTCATGCCAAATTTCAAGCATTTATATCATGTGATGTGAGGGTTTTCTGGAACTTTTTGCATGAGAGAAAGTTGCTCCTATCGGACCCTTCCTCCCTACATGCCCTGCAAGTTTGTAACGGAGGCTCTGAAATGAAACACCCTGTACCTAGTTCACCAAGAATTTGAAAGTTTCTGAACAATTTTTCTTCCAAACAAACAAGTATAGTTATTTGTGCATTTTTATTGTCAAAAATTAAAAAAATTCGTCATGCCTAAATTATTTTGTAAATATAAAATATAATTTTTGTAATAATGATTTTTGTTACAAACCTGGTTCAAAATCAATTTCAATGCCAACTTTGGTGTTTTCATAAAAGATACATCTTCCGGTACAGTTGGCTTGTACACGAACTTCTTTCACGGTTCCAATTGTTTTTTCATCTGATTGAAAATAGAAAAGCCAAAAAATGAGAAAAAATATTGTTACAACAGGGGTGTTAATAGGCAATGAAGAGACCAAGCACACACAGTGCACAGGTCCAAACCCTATCCTCTTTGATGGTAGGAAATAAAGTCAAAGGACACAAAATAAATAACCAGACAAAAAAACAAAAGTCAAAAAAAGACGTCAAGAACTACTTTTTGACGTCTTTTTTTTTACTTTTGTTCCTTTGTGTTGTTTTTGACTTATTTACTTTTATTTTGTACACTTTATTTATTTACTTTTGTTTCCTCGTCTTTGTATCATAAAATATAATTACTGTAATACCACAATGAAAGAGAAATGTGAACCAATTCAAATTTAGGCCTAAATTTAAGCTTAATTTTTTTTAAAGAGAAAATAATGATAATTAATCTAAACTATCTAATTAACAATTGTATGTACACAAGATGTTTGCCAAATGAAGCTAGGCATTCTAGACATTGTTTCTTGATTCATCCCCCACTATTAACAGTTTACATAAATAATTTAGTGCATCATAAAAGTTTCTACGTCTGTTTTTTTTCACCAACACTTACATAATCGAAGATAAAAAACATACATCATGCATGAATAGTGTGCAATTGTTGTGTGGAGTTTTTAATACCATACTATAAACCATTGTGATGATTGAATTCATTTATCACAAAGAGCTGTTGTGTGAAAGAAACGCTTCCAGTTTATCGAGTATGGTTAAATAGAAAGTGAAATTCATTGCCTCGCTAATACACCTTGATTTATTAGCGATGATTAACAGCAATTCCTTGACCTACACATGTCAGACTACTTTTTTGTATGCATTTACAAAGACGTGATTAGAAGGTTAAAATAGTATTGGAAGTTTCAAGACATTCGTTACTACTATCTGAGTCATTTTAAAGTTTGGTATTTTATTCAGCTTTATTGTTGACAAGTTATTTTTAGTACAGTTTATCTTTATGATAAACTGTACTCAAATTAAGTGTATATGGTACTATTGTTTTTAAAAACAATGCTGTTTTTGTTTGTGCAATTTCATTCTGAACATGAGAACTTTGATATCATTTTTCATCAGGTGTTTTGATATAAAAATATATTTATCAGTTTTTATGTGATGAAACTTAGATGTTGAAACATCGTAATCTACATTGTATTTATTTTGTATCAGTATTCTTGTGTATATCTATATGTCTAAATAGACTTTTACTTTTTTTCCACTGATATAAGAATTTCACTTTCTTAACACTGATAATGTTAATGATGATGTTGCATAATGTGTGGCTGGTACTCGAAAATTATTTCACAGCTGTATATATTGCTAATCGGTCAACTGGATAATAGGTTATGTGTCAAATGTATTAGGATAGTTTAGTTGTAACAGTATGTAGTAGTATGTATTTCTTATAGTTTTTGTATAAAATACTGTTCTGCTATAAATTATGACAACATCATTTGAAATATTTGGAATATGTTATATGTGAATAATTAATATTGGTGTATTAATTGAAGGGTCTGGTGTAAAAGGATGTTAAGTAACATTTTTGTCAAAAATGACTTAGTAGCATTTTCGAATGTGTTGGGTGCAATTCTACCTTCCGAACGCATAACTTTGAGCAAAAGAACAAGATGTGCAAAGATTATTAGTGCAAAGTAACCCATAGTACAGAAATGCAAGTTCAGATCTTTAAACGCGTTTTCCTCGAAATTGTGAAAATAAGAAGGTAACTCAACACCCTTTTACACCAGGCCCTTCAAACAAAGATATTCAAAGTTGACAACTTACCACAAGGTTCGGGTTTGACCACCGAAAAGTCGTTTTCGCACAAGACGACTGCGCTAAAAGTGAAAATAAGGAAGAGTTGGTACATTTTGCATATCATGATTAGACTTTGTATTGAAATTAAGTGAAATTAAGCACACGAAGCCCGTCTTTTTATAAGCTACATCATGTCCTCTATACAGAAATTGCTCGACCCTCGATTTTTATCCGATAGCGAAAAGAAAAAGAAATTATTCCATTACTTTTGTAGGATTGGTGCTACCTTTGATTAATTAAAGTTTCTTGTGCTCTCAATAGAGCCGTTTCTTTCTTCTAAAAGGGTGATGGCAACTTTATGATCAAAAAGCTAAAAAACCAGAGAAAACAAGGTCGATGGTATAGCCTGTATAAGCCAAAAAAAAACAACTGTCATATTATAAACTTGAAAATTTTTTTTACCTGTCCTTTACTAACTAAGAATCTTAATAAAGGACAAGTCTTATACTTATTTATTTCCTTGCAGTAACCATTTTAAAAAACAAACAAACAAAATAAATAAATAAATGCAAAATATCCCATAAACAGCTGATGTAGTAGTAGTTTATGAGGAAGTCATAAATTCCCATTGCTGTATGATGTGTTCATTTCATTCCGCAGCTGCGGTGTACACGTATGAACACTGCTATTTGTTTTGTTTTTTCACAGAAAAAGTATTTGTACATTTTAAAGGAAAAATCGTACAATTAAATTTGTGCTCTACTTCTGTTTTTGTAAACGTAAAACAAATAGATTCACCAAATTAATCGGACACGAAACCCAGTATCAGTCTGTGAAAAGGGTCATTGACAGGTACGGTAAAGCTCACTAATCATCAAATTCTGTATTATGAGAAGTATACTTTATGGTAAACAAAAGTTTAGGGAATCTGAGTGAAACTTTATGAGCCCTAAAATGAAGCGTTATTCCCATTTATTTTTATATTGAATAACAAAGTGAAGTATATTGGATGCGGTTTAAATTATTATTTGAAAGCTGTTTGTACAATGGAACATTTGTGTAGTACTGACATATGGTATTATAATTAGTGATTCGTATTTTGTTGTTGCTACTTTTATGACTGAATATTAAATGATGCGAATTATCTTCCACATAGCAGTATAACGTAGGTGTTTGGATATCTATATTCTAGTGATTTGTGATTTCTAAGGTAAACTGACTTTACCAAAGGTAAACTAAACACTTTTTTATGATGTTCTAATCTTTATTATCATTATTTTTATTTAGTGCTAAGTGTAGTCAACCATTTTTTAAAAAATGTTTTCATGTTTAAGTACTAGTAGATTAGTCCTATCCTAGCTATACAGTTACTACAGTAGGTAGGCCTACTTGATATTACTATTTTAAGCACAGTGAAATCCGGTTATTAAAATCACGGAAAATGTTACCAATAGGCTATTGTTAACTCATTATCTGTCAGTCCCAAGACACTTTAATGTTTCATTTCTATTGGTTAATGTTGTCATCCGGTTATTATTATCGTAGCTAGGCTCACTCCCGAAAAAAAGCTTCAGCACGGGCCCTAAGGACCAAATCAACTTATTATTATTATTATTAAAAAGCACTATAACGCCGTACACTGCTATAGTCGCAAATTGATCATAATAACCGGATTCCACCGCAATATCAGTCTGATAACATTAACCAATGCAAATGAAACGAAGTGTCTTGAAATCGACTGATAATGATAACAATAGCCAATTGATAGCATTTTCCGTGATTATAATAACCGAATTCCACTGTATCTAGTTAGTCCTATTTTTGTAAGCCTAATATTAATTGCACATGATGCATCATTGATAAAGTATACTTAGTTATCGATTGTTAAATATTTGTATTTTTAATATTGGTACATATCTTGCTTGTTATTTTTTTAAACTTGATACATTTTTTAAAAAGTCAAAAAAGTAATTATAATGTTATTTTTTAATTTCTAGTTCTGTTCAGTTTTTCTTTTTCGTGTTTTTCTTTTTTAAGTTGGCTGGGTTATTCTAGTAACATATTTTTTTTTTGGAAAGTTTTTTATTAATATTATTATGGAAATAGGGTACAAGGACTCGCTTCATTTTTCTACTTTCGGATATAAAGGTTTAGAACAAAAAATATAGATTACAATTGTAAATCAACATCTGCTTTTTTAGTATTCAGAAAAATCAGAATTGTGAAGGGAAAAAAAGTTTGTTTTACATTGCCCCGTTTCTTTCCCATTGCCTCAAGAAATAGGAAATAAAAGTATACTAACTTTGATCTGCTAACCTTTGATTATCCTAAATCGTTCTAATGATTTAATGTAACCCGTAATAAATTATGAAACTCTAAGCGTAATGTTTTTTTAGAAGTTTCATTTTGTGATGACATTGGATTTGCTTAGTACTGATTCATATTGATATTTAGTTCAATTTCATAAACGAATCGTTTGGCTGTTACTGGCAATATATACAATCCAGTTAATCAAGGCATTCTATTAAATGCCTAGTTTCTTTTGTCAAAGTATCTAACCATTTAGGTTAGTTAACAACATTTTCTTTGATAAAAATCCAAGACTAAATTTAGGACTAAAATCAAACTAAACCTAGATTCATGATTAACCCCTTGTATCTGCTATTCCAATGCTAATTCATTCATTACCTAAACTAGGCTTGGCATTCTATAGAATAGGCATTCTATAAAAGCTCAAACATGTTGAGAAATTATAATAAACGTTTGTTTTCACAACGAATTTGAGTTTTATCCATAGGCCTAATATAGTCATCTATGTTAAGTTTTTAATAATAACCCCATTATCTATAATTGCTGGTTCTGTGTCGCATGTCAATCTAATGACATCCAATTCCCATGTTTGCCAGATAAATTATCACTGACGTTCATCAGATTATAGGCCTACTGTAGTACATTGAAAAGTGAATGTTAATTTACACGTATTGAAAAACATATCTATTTCATTTAATGTAAAATTCTGATTTGATGTATTATTTTGATTTTTTTGTGTATTTACTTGTTTTGAGATTATGAATTATTTGAGGTTGATAAGAGAAAAATCCTGTTTTGTAAATGATTTTATCTTGCATACTTGCTTTGCTGATTGATTATGGAAATAATTTATCAATCTAGATACATTCCCAATGAATGATCTTGTTTTCAAGTCACTTTACATTGGGCGATAACAAAAAATGTCAATAATACATACACGTGTGTGTAGTGAAAGTCAATTTTAGCTTCTGGTAATAAATTTTTCACTTTATACATTGTAAAAAACGAAAACAAAAACAACTTAATTATCACAATAATATAGGCCTACAAAGTGATAAAAAGTGTAATTCCATCGTTACCAATTGAATTTTTGGTTCGTCACAGTTCTTATAGGAGTAAAGATAACCTCTTTTGAAGCTGAATGTGAATCAGACCAACCGTGTCCAAATTAAACAATGTCATAGTAAGCATGTCAAGCAAATGTTTTTTAAAGCCTTATTTCTAGGTTGTAGGTTAGAGTGAGATGACATTATCTTTCTTGGACCTACTACAGTAGTATGTTAGTTCGCCGCCAACAGTTTTGGTTACCTCCAAAAGGCCCGTCTGTTTGGTACGTTTGGTTTAGATGCTCATCCCGCTTGTGGCGCTTGTAATTCGAATCTCAGTTTTGCAGGTTAGGTTAGTTAGACAAAAATGTATTAAGTGTATATGTGATTATTGAACTAACTATGGTTTTGTTTAGCTATCCGAACCTTGCCTCCAAATTTATCACCAAGTACAAACAAGTAGCGCCACAAGCGAGACGGGCATCTAATCCAAAAGTGCCCATTGTTTGTTTGTTTTTAAACTAACTGGTACACCAGTTAGTTAAAAAACACAATAAGCATGAGACTTGCAAAACTGTTGGAAATGAAATGAAAACAGAGGAAGGTCTTAATTTCAATGAGGAATGAGTATTTTTTGCAGATTTAATTTACACAAGAATAGATTTAACAATTTTTAAAATCGCACTCGGCTGCAATAGTTTTCTATTTCATCATCGTGTTTTAATTTGTATGAAAGAAGCTTTGTGAACATGAAATTTGTTATTTTTTTTTATTGCAAAGTTTATGGTATTTTTATGTATGGAAATGTCTTCATATATTGTTCTATTATTCAAAGATAAAATTTCATTGGTAATGATGATGATACTGGTGGAATTGTTTTTGTTTTTTTGGCGGAGTTTCAAATGGTCGTCCCCATATAAGGGCTTCCCAATAAAAAATTTCAAAAACTACATTTAAATAATTTATTTTTTTGTTTAATAAAAACAAAAAAACAAAACAACTCATTCTTGATTTATATTTATACATTATCTAACTTATTGTTTAAACATTAGCTTTATATGAATCTCTAATATCGAGAATGCAGAATTTTATGTTTACATATTGAACGTGGTTCTACTCTGTAAAAGTAAACTGAAGTTTACAGGTAAATACATTCATCTACAAAGGTATTGTATTGACTGAATGTAACAGATAGTTGGAAGTCTCATCTACCGGAACCAGATAACAGTTAAATACACTTGAGAGGTGGTATCATCAGCCACTTCAAACTTTTAAAGGTCATTATCAGAATTGCTAATGGTATAAAAAATGGTAAAGCACCAACAACAAACATCATTTGCTGATTCAATTGCAGTGAAACGCTCACAATGAAGCAGCTCGTCATTCTTGCAGTGCTCTGTGGGGTATGTGCGGTTTGTACCATTGCTGGTAACGTCGAGTTTTATGAAAAATGCGGTAAACTATATATTTATATAATTAGATATATATACAATATGTGATATTGAATTAATTAATTAATAAAAAAGGTGTGTTTTTTTCTAGTAATGTTACTTTTCAATTGTCAGATTCTCCTAGTGGATCCATTACTGCACTTGATGTTCAAGATTGCACATCTAGTCCATGCAACTTGAAGAGGGGTAGTGATATACAGTTTATAGTCAAGTTTACAAGTTGTAAGTAATTTTTTCAAAATTTGAATTTATAAATTTTACAAGATTTTTTTTTCATATAATCTTTATAAGTATGTGTGATGTTAAAAAATGCTTGCTTTTGTAAGCTGGCATTGTGTTACTAATATTATGGTAATTCTAAAATGTTTTTATGTTTGTTGGCATGCAGACTGCATATATATTATGCAATTCAGCTATACAATATTATTAAGAATGAACTATATATTATACTGATTTGATTACATATAAGGTGTTTAAAATTTATTTTTGCAACTTTATAAATTACATTTAGTATTGAGTCGTAATGATAAATTTCAGACACCGGGTATTTTCCTTTTGCACTGTCTTAATGTCAGAATCTTATAGTACGGTGGAATCCAGTTATTATAATCACGGATGATGTTATCAATCGGCTATTGTTATCATTATCAGTCAGTCCAAATTCACTGTTTTTTTATTATCAATTGCCTTAATATTATCAGCTGGTTATTGTTATCAAAATACACTATTATAGTCCCAAAGTGATCATTATAACCGGATTCTACTGTATTATACATACATTGTGATATAAAAGTGTCAATGATTCGCAAATGTTTCAACATTATCGACTATATAATTACCATTAAGCTATAAGTTATAGAACAGTGGTTCCCAACCTTTTTTTCTTTGACCATAGCACCCTAAAAATGTTCCAAAAATTTCATGTTACCCTAAAAAATAATTACAAAATAATTCATGACACCCAAATAACAAAGAACATCAACCTTATAAGTTATAATTACTTTTCTGTCCAAATTAAGTTACAAAAAACAAAACAAATTAATGATAGAAATTCAAGTCGTTTTCTTATAATTAAATGATCAAAGTAACACAATTTATAAAAATTATTAGAGCATATTATAGACACTTAGAAAAACTTTGGGAGCACCCTAGTTGGGAACTACTGTTATAAAAGTTATTTGTTTCAAAGTTAGTTTTTTTTTGCCTTTACTTAAGAAAGGCCAAGAAAAAAATTTATCAGAAAGACTTACATTTCTTATTTTGTCTCGTTAAAAACATTATTCAACATTTTTGTATTATCATTGCTGCAGTTGACTCCAATAGCAACTTTATTTTCACTAGCGGTTTCGTCCGAAACTTTGAAGGGATTGATGTTTGGTAAAATTGGTGGTGTTGAAATGCCATGGAATGGACTACCAGCTGATGCTTGTCAAGGTACCACTTGCCCAATAGAAGCAGGAAAGTCGTACACATACGATGTTAAAATCAGCATTTTGAAAAATTATCCAGCAGTAAGTAGAGTAGATTATTAGAATTGAAATTTCCCCACCCTTGAAACAGAATATAACAAGTCTATTGTGTCAGAACACCAGGCTACTATACTCAATTTGAACTTGATCCATTAGGGACCGATTCATACTTTTAGCAACTGTATACTTATGTACTCCTGAACAAAATGCACTTGTCTAACGTCATTGAAACTATTTGTTTTCTATAAAGGAACATTGAATATAAGCATTATTTAGAAAATGACAGGCAGTTAGCATAATAATTAGTCAGGAAAGTAGGGACTACATTTGACTAGTGGCAGAAGGCACATGTCAGCAGGCCTCTGGTTTTCCACGAAAGATGAGATTTAGTATAGTACGTAATCTCCCATCAACCGCAGGGATTACCACTTTTAAAAGTATGATGGCAATTCAAATTGTACTTTTAAAGAATTTGATTGCAAAATAATGTCAAAGTACTCATACGCAAAAGTTCTTGTTGACAAGGTTTGTAATTCATGCTTATGTCATAATTGAAGGACCTGGTGTAAAAGAGTGTTAAGTAACATTTTTATAGTTTCGAGGAAAACGCTTACCGTCTATTTCACACTTCTTGCACATATTGTTGTTTTGCTCCAAATTATGCATCAAGAAGGTAGAATTACACCTCACATTCGAAGATGCATCTAGGTCATTTTTGACAAAAATTTTAACACCCTTTCATATCAGGCCCTCCAAGAATTATTAAAGCTGGTCTAAACTCTATACAAAGTAAGATTCCGCATGTCAACTTTCAAGAACAGCGATCATTTATTCTCCATAAATGTTTCTTCAAATGCAGTTGCTAACCAAAGAACACCATAGTTAACATTACAGTTTGGAACTTTTTGTTGTTCAATGTTTAATTTCTAAAACGTTTTTGACATGCTGCCCCCCCCAAGCTGATAATTTCTCACAGCAAGCAACTTATAAATTTGAAACACAAAGCAAAAATGTCATGCTAGACAAGAAAGTTTTATCTTTTTTGCTTGATATTTGAAATTTATAATGGTCACAACATAGAGAATCATATGAATGCAATATCTGAATGTTTATACTTTTATGCGTATTCCAATGCTCATCAGTACTATATTTTCTAAACGAAGGGCTCCAGGCAAGATACAATACAGAGTGAAAGCTTGATGTAAAAAATGTCATCGCTGGAAAAAGCTTCGCATATGACTTATGTTGCTTGGAGCCCCTTCAATTGATAACTGTTACTGCTAAAAAATTGCTCTATAGTGTGACACCATTTGGAATAAAACTGTTGTGAAAAGAAAAATTATTAGTAAACATTTTATGAGCTGTTGAACCCTACAATCCTTCAATAAAAGGCTAGACAGTAAACAAAAAATGCTTAGAATATACTGCATAAGACATGTCTATATATGGAAATGACTTTATTATGCCTGATCAACAAGACATTCGTTCATATTGCAGATTCCAGTTGTGGTGAAAATGAAGTTGCAGGATTCCAACTCGAAGGATGTTGTGTGCTTCACACTACCAGTGAAACTTGTCTGAGACCAAGCATTCCAATCACTTTCAATGCACATTGATAGATTTAAAAGCACGTTGTTCCAAAACTATTACTACTTGTAAGTTTCAGTATTAATGCTGTGAAAATATGTAAGTGCTCCAATTGTAAAGTATAAATACAAGTATTTGCACATGTGACTTTCAATTTATCTTTGCTAGAGATTCACTCCTATAATTAAAATGAGTAAAAAAAGTTAACATACTGGAATGAGAAATTAACATCCCCTGAAAATGGTACAAATTCCTACTCTTCCAATTTAAATTAGAGATATCAAAGCACAGAACAAAAATTAAATTTGACGCAACTATTCAAATTGTCAATACAGGTTATAATAGTGAGTGGATAGGAAAAAATGTTTCCTTCATCCACCCACACTAGATGGAAACGTAACATCCGACCTGTACTAACAAGAATTTTGCTGTAAGGGCCATCGCAAATTATGTGATTCGCCGTGGGATTGTTCAAATTTTTTAAAGTAAACAGGACTACCACAAAAAATCAACTATGAATAAAAAGCCAAGAGCTTAGTTTTTGGGACTGTCCATTAAAAAGATTAGCAACATCCCCATGCGATGGAACACAAGTTTGCTACAGCCCTTAAACTGCAAACAACATTTCATTCATCACAGAAGAAACTCAAAATATAGCAAAACCAAACTGATTCGTGCCATTCAAAGCCTTGACAAAAATCACTTAGAAAAACCAAAACTGATGGAAACAAATTTTTAAATCATGTAATATATTTTTTTATTACCGAAACCCATGTTCCAGCTTTTACACAACTTGCATTTAGCATTCGAGTTGATAACTTATTTCAGCTTCTTCTTTGGGCGCAAGTTGTTTGTGTGGCCACATTTCTTCTTGCGGCAGTTTGTAGCTCTTGGGTGAAGACGAGCGTAGCATCTGTAACCAACGTCATAAAAATGTAAACTTTGCACCATCATCATTCCAAATCTAGGAGTATGTCCATGAAACTTACTTTCGGCAAATCATTTTGTCACAGTTGTATTTCTGTGCCAAGATGCGAAGACTGGGCTCGATGACACCACCACGCAAACGCAACACCAAGTGGAGAGTAGATTCTGTAACCATCAGACATCCATGGTCACGCAAACGAGGATTCGATTCAAAGAAAATAAATACTTTGCATCATGATCAATTTACCTTTCTGGATATTGTAATCTGACAAAGTTCGGCCATCCTCCAACTGCTTGCCAGCGAAGATGAGTCGCTGTTGGTCAGGTGGAATGCCTGTATAAAATAAAAGCACACATTATAGTAATGGACATTAATGACGAATTAATGAATGAATTTTTTGTCAGTTCCCAAGACAAAAAATCCGTTAGTGTTTATATGCGAAAGATTTGTATAGTAAAATGTCTTTTTTTTTAGATGGGAATTGTAATTCATACCTAAAATAATACGTTCAATCACTCATACACTCGGTGCACATAATTTTGTATCTACAACCCTGAACAATGATAGTACAGAATCGGATCCTTTGTTAGTTCACCGTTGCTTTGCGAGTCTTTATTGCAGTGGTAGTGAAATAACAGAAAAGTCCGTTGTTTAACTTACGTAAACTGGTATCTATGCCCATAGACACCCATTAAGGTTGGTTAAAAGCAACATAGAAAATACCATGATACAAACTTTTGTTGTGTACACATCCATTCCTCAATACTGCTACATGCATGCATAATGAAATATGTTACACTCTGCAATAACTTGTTTGTACAGGCATAAACTATCAATTTTTATTGGTGTATTCTGTTTGAATAACCTCATACATTTGCCCATCCGCAAATATACGAACGTTCAACAAGTTATAAAGAGTTCCAAAATGTAATCTTTAGCCTTTAATATTAATTATAATAAGATCCAGTAAAAACACCACCAGGGGTTCCAGCAACAACTAATTTGTCCAATTAACCTACAACTGGTTAAATACAACGGTTAAAATTAGTTAATAGTTACCTTCTTTATCTTGAATCTTGGCCTTCACATTTTCGATAGTATCGGAAGGCTCTACTTCCAACGTTATCGTCTTACCAGTCAAAGTCTTAACGAAAATCTGCATTTTGACTTAGTTGAAACCTGCAATAATAAGAAGAACCAGTTCAATTTTGTTGTTGATTATAATACTCAAGTAAAGAGCATTCCACTCAACATTACATTCAATGAGAGAGAATAAATAAGCCAACAAAATTAGTATATTTACAATTTTATCTACACAATTACCATAATAATTTGATATACTACGTAAAAAATAACGATTTTCAGATCTAATATAATAAGTATAAGACATCTCTTGTTAGTTCACATTTACCACGTAGGTACACGAGGTGTGGTTAGGGTTAACTCATTATAAGGCTAATCCATATTACACTCCATATCATTAACATCGTTTGCAAATTTTGAAAGTAAAATCGAATCAACCATCTTCGACATTTGTATAATTCGAGTTTAACTTAATGTAATATATTAAATGTAAAACACACCACGATAGATGTTTGCACACACGTACCTCTCTCTCCTCACAAGGGGCTCACAAAAATGAACGACTACTAAAAAAATGCAAGATGGCTGACAATGACGTCAATCGAGCTACAAAATTTCATCGCCAGTTGTCATTGGCATTGTCAACCAGGAAATCAGATCGAGTTCACCGATCATAGTGTCGAGTTGCCTCGTAAACAAACGGTTCCACAACATTTCGGACCGCTTGGTACCATTTCGCCAAAAAGTATGTTCCATTTTATTCGACTCGTTCGACATTCAAACTTCAAAAGAAACCGTTGAGCCAATCTTTAATTGGTGGCATTGATCGTTGCTGGTCAACGCAGCTTTGCGTTTGCAACGCGCCACCGCATTGGCCGCGGGGGTGCGTGTCGTTCGTAAAAAGGACGCTGATTGGCCGCTCAATTAAAAGGAACGAACGCTGCGGCTTAGGAGCATGAGGCGAGTTTTGAAGAGCAGCTGGCCGCGGGCAAATCCATGCAAAACTGAATTCAACGACTCGTTTTAAAGCGAAAAACCGGGATTTGTTGTCGGCTGTCGCCTTCCGTGTGCTGCTTTCCATCGTGGATCCCAGGCGTCGGACGAACGAGGAAGACCGATGAGATGATTTTGAAGAAACCATGCCAATTTTTGGCAGCACTCCTCCTCCTCCTCTTCCAAGTCTGGATCCTTCATTCAGGTAGGTTCAGGAAGAAGCAGCAGATACGGAATGGCTCACCACTGTGCCTCCTTTTTCCTCCTCCTCCTCCTCTTCTTCTTCTGCTTCTTCTTCTTTTCCAGCAGCTTCATCCCCCCTCCAAAAAAAAAAAACTCTTTATTTTAACACCCTAAAAATATTTATTCCGCATTTCCTACACATTTTTGCTAACCGTAATAGGAGGCAAATGGTGGCTTGCCATTCTTGGTGGGGTTTATTTGACGTAACAGCATCAGCATCAGCATCACTATCATCAAACAATGCATAATAATATGTGTGGCGTTCATAATACCATTTGGATACGTCTTATATCATGTATATCGTCACTGTTATAGTTGAAGGGGAACAAATTTGGAAAGTGTTTTCACTTACGTTTTTTAACAAAAATATTTTTTGCAACGGTTTATTTTGTATCTATATATATTTTTTTTTTGGTTTAAATCATTTGGATACGTCCTATATAAAGTATATCATCTATATTATAACCATACCATCACTGTTATATTTGGAGACAAAAACATTTGAAAAGTGATATTTATTTTTTTTTCATTTATGTTATTTAACAAAATATTTTTGCAACGTTTTTTTTTTTATTTTGGTCGTATATTTCGAATAGTGCAGAAAAGCAAACGAAATAATATATATCATGGTGATAACGTCGGAGTAGAATCTCGTGTTCTATTTACTCGTAAAAGAATCGATTTAAAAAAGAAGAAAAAATTACAGAGGGGGCGTTGCTGGACTCAAAATTGATCGTCATCACGTTCTACGATGTTTAGGAGGTGGAAGCAGGAGTATTTACAAATAGGCGTGTGTTTTTGTGTGTTTATTTTCTGCCTTCTACTTCCACTTGTCGTCGTCGTTCGGTTGTCGTCTGGTGTAGTATCAGATCGAATCGTTCCCAAAAGTGATTCAGACGTCTAGCTATACTCCACCAAATACTACCAAATGCATCTGCTTAACTACCAAATGCATGTTGTTTTCCATTCATACCAGTGAAGTGTATGGGAATGTGAAAAGCGATGGCTTGTCTTTAGTCTCTCTAGGATACAAAGAATTCCATTGATACGGATGTTTTGATATTCTCCGAATCATTGCTTATGTTACCTGTGTGTTGTTGTTGTTATTATTTAACCATTACTTTGGAACAGCGAAGCAGACGTTACAGCTGGTTGGGTATTCATCAGTAGACGTTACAGCTGGCGACTGAAACTCTTCAGTCATAATAATAAGCTTTATAAAGTCTAGACGCGACTATACATATACAATATCAGTGGTGAAGTGGATACTAATCTGTACGATCATTATATGGAATCTTAAGTTAATGGAAACGATTAATATACTATGATGCGTATGTCTTAAGTTCTATTCATAATATAGGTGTATTCGTTAGCTTGCTTTCATTTTATAGAATAGCTATATTCTTTATAGAATAAAAAAGCTTTATTCTATTAAAATTATTTTGGTTCTGCTATTGATATGTTTTATAGCGATGTACATTTTTATTGATGACTGGTGTGAAATTATCGTTTATTGGAGAATTGAAATATTTTTCAATAATCGTATGGGAGTATGTGGATATGGAAAGTGTTTATTGGCCCCAGATTTAATGTATTATTTTTAAATTGTATTTTTATTTTTACTATCTCAATCATTAAAAAAAATATTGTTATTTAATTCATTCCTTTTTAAATATTGAAAATACAATACATTTTTAATGTTTACATATTATTAT
>JAQIWH010004664.1:0-16378 GCA_034695005.1 Cryptops parisi
TTTATTTATTTATTTACCAAAACAAAATCAGAGTACATGGTTAAAATACAAGAGGAAAAAATACAAAGAATTAATAAAAAACCTAATTAAAACAATAAAAAATGTGTTTGTACAAATGGCGATCAAACTGATCAAAAGCGTTCTTGGTTTGTGGGTTCATGTGGTAACCCTGCTTTCTTATACATAATGGTAACTCGTTCCACCTTTTAAATGCAATGAAGGGAAACCTTTTTATTGTGAGATCTAGACCATCATTAGTGGTTTCATGGTTCCTACCAAAGTAGAGAATGTTGGTCTTTAGATCATTCAATGTCATTGAGCAGTACCATTCTCTTAAAAGTTTTAAATCATGGTTAATGAAAAAGAACGCTATATGCGTTTCAAACGATGGAAATGCATAGAACAGAAAATTATCATCTATATAGGGCATTAAGGTGGCATGAAGTGGGATATCATGGAGTTTGTTGGCAACAGAAGCATATAACAAAGTTGAAAAGTATGTGCCTTGAGTGACACCATTATTGGAAGATGTCCGTGTTGATTTATCACTATCAATTTGAAAACATCTATTCCTAAAATAATCATCCAACAACGCTAAGGTTTAGAAAAATAAGCCAATTTGCAATAGGGTACCCAAAATTTCATTTCTGGATATCGTATCGTAAGCCAGAAATGAAATTTCCGTATTTACACAATTACACATTTCCACATTTACTTTGTTTTAACAACAGGAAACATGCATAGTTAACTTGATTTGAAAATAACTATTAATAATTGATTCCCTGAATTTTACAACACCCGATTACTTATCATCAACACAATTTATTTTCTAACAAATTCAAACTCAGGTTTGACTACTGTTTACCTCACAGAAAAGAAAACATGTTTACGATTATCATGTGAACAGGTGCGATACCTAGTCAAACCTAATTGTGCTGAAGTCTTTCAAACACATTTACATTACATTTACAAATATCGATTAGAAACTCACTAATACATAGATTCAAACATCTTTCATCTTTAACGCGCATTAACATAATTATCAAAAACTAAAAAAGAGGAACGAAACACAAAAAAAATATGAAGACATTTTTAGTTTCTTTCCTCGAAAAATGAACCGTTCATTTCTTCAAAAGAAAACGAAATTCTAAAAAATAAAAAACAGCAACGTTCCCCCAAAAGAAAAGAAAAAACAACGTCATCAAATTGGAAGTCGTTTTGGAAAAGAGTGTATCTAGAAGTCGTCGTTGGTGGCGACAATCAAATCGAAGGCACCATTTACTTTGGAAAGCGTAGCTCGACTTCCGTGTTCAATGGTTCTTGAGGGTGTTATCTCCCGTTCGACACAGCAAATCAAAAAGTTATTCCCATAATAAATTGTAAGTTTTGGGCGAGCAATTAGGGCGATAAGCAGCAACGGTCGCCTTCGATCGTTTTTGGCCCTCCTTTGAGAACCATGGCTAGAACACGATAAAAACCAAGGACGATAGAATCGCATTTCAATGAAAACCCAACATTCTGTAAAGATTGCTTCACCAAAACGCGTTATTCTCCCTTTTCTTTCGCTAATTCTCACACACATACAACGCTTTCTCGTTCTTTTTTACTTTTGTTCTTGAACCAGGCAATTAAACTTAAAGAGAAAAGCCTGAGAACCGATCACCGATGCATTGTGGTTTCGACACCGGTCGCTGTTTGTTGGAAAAGCACTTTGCAGGATTTCACCACCAATGTTTCAAGTTGGCTATGAAGCTCTTACCGGAAAACTACCGAACAACAAATTTCAACTCGATAATCATATTACTCTGCCGTCGCTGAACCTAATTGAACAACAATTATATAATCGATTCATTGTTTTGCTCATGATTTGGAAACAGCATTGATAGGAATTTCAAGCCAACTTAGAGATTTTCCAAAAGTTAAAATTCTTTGAAGAATTCTGTTATTAACAATCAATACAATATGAAAAAAAAAGACAAAGTAAAGTCAAAATATAAAATTTATCGATTTCAAAATACGATATCCTTTTATGGATTATGATCAAATTTTGAAGCCAACAATAATTTTCAAAGGATTTTTACGAATAACTAAAAATATTCAAGAAGTATTCTCGTAACTACGTAAGTTTTAAAATCATTAAAAAATATTTAATTTAAGATATTATTTGTTGTTGTTGTTGTTGTTGTTGATGATGATGATGATGATGATGATGATGATGATGATGATGATAGATTCTCATTGGCTTTAGTTGTGCGGATTATTTGCACTATTTTTATTATTGCCAGTTTTCTCATAGTTAGCAAGTAAAAGCAGTTGGCATAACGCGGTATCTTAAATTATATTATGATAATACCGGTATTTGGTTTAAAATTAAAGAAATAATTTTTTTAAAATAATAGTGGTTATGTTTATTAGAATAGTCCTTATAATAGGGGAAAAACAATTTTTTATATTGAGTTTGAAACCAGCCTATCTCCACTATTAAAAAATTACTACTTCTAAAATTTAGTGAATTTAAGATAAAATTTAGAGGTTGGAAACATTAGTTTGACACACAGGATGAGAAATAACAAAAGTTTTGTTTTGAAAAGCCTATCTTGTTCAATATTAAAAAAAAAGTAATATTTCCAAAATTTGGTCCATTTTAGATGACATTTAAAGGTTGCTTTCATAGTTTTAAAAATTGGTTTGAAGCATAGATAGCATTACCAGGGGATTTTTCAGATCTTGGTATCGGCTCCAAAAATGTTTTTCAAAACTAACCTACTTTTACCAAAATTACTTTTTTCCATAATGAAACAAATTCAGAATGTGTTTCATCAATTTTTTTTTAAAAAAAGTCCATCCTAATGTTTTTGTTTATTGCAGTCCAGTGGAATTATTGTATACAAAAAATTAATGCAAACTATCATTCTAACCAATTATTCCAGCAAAACTAAATTGCTTTAACAAATTTTCAAACTGATTAAAAACGTTGTCATCATTCTGAACGTTATTACATATACTGTAGTATGTGTTATTCAAGCAGTGGATTCTCAAAACTTTAAAAATATCAACGTTAATTTTTATTGTCAACACTAGTTAACAAGTGAGAAAATGCTATAAAAACGTAACGAAGTGAAAATGGACATTCTATGACCAAACAACAACATAAGAAAAGTAAGGCAGGCTACCAACAAGTCCAACACCATCCACACATTTTTGTACTTGGTAGTACTAGGTTCGATAACATTTGGCACCCACCCCGTTCCAAGCACTGATTTTAAATTACAGATGAAGAACAAAAAGAGTTGCGACGCTAACTCAACGCTACACTTTCGACCAAGATAGACTGCGCAGGCGCGGAAGAAAGCCCCACCAAGTCTCCTCTGAATGCAGATAACCTAATTTATGGTTCGACGACGTTCACCTTGCACATATACATTTTCTTGTCGACCGGAATTCTTGTGTTTGTTACCGATGTCCCATTGGACGTGGAATGAATTTCGCCCACAGCACCGAGGTGCGTCACCACCGTCTCAAAGATGGAACGAGAGAAGAAAAATGAATGAGAGAAAGGGAAAAGAAAGAAAAGAGCCTGAAAACAGCCCCTTGATGGAAATGCTTCATTTCCTTGTTTCAACAAAAGGAGCGAAGGAAATGGAAAGTTCAGCCGAGTCGAAGAAGCAAAGCGTCTTAATTTCCAATTCTAGCTCGTTTTTATTTCTCCCAATTCCGCATTCGCTCTCGTTCAACCATACGTCAGGTTGGCATTTATTGAGAGAATCCAAGTAAAAAAAATCGTTTCTCCGTAAACTTTTTAATCTTATGCTTAGGTCTACAATAAATTAAATCCGAATATCAACTGGGATGACGACGATTTTTTTTTCATCGCACTTTTTTCTTTTCACCGATCGTGATTAAAACTCTGCAAGTTAATTGAAAGGACGAAAAAATATTTCATTAAGATTGCGCATCCAACTAAACTAACACTTCCAATTAACAAGAATCTTAATGACTAAAAAAAAACTTCCAAACCAAAAGAAACACGCTCATGTGAGTTTTACTGATACTTATTAAAATAAAAAAAAATAATCTTTTTTCTTGTAAGACAATTTTTCAGTTTTTTACATAAAAAAATGTATCAACAAACAACATTTTAATAACAACAAACTTAAATATTAAAAGTGTAAACAAAAATAAAATTTATTTTAATAAGAAAAAATTAATCGAAAAGTTTATTTTAAAATTCAACAAGGACTGGTAAAGTAAACAATACATAAAAACACACACGATTGGTTTATTTTCCTATCATACTGCAAAAAATGCCAACCAACACCTCTAAATAACCGCATGTTAACGTTACTGAAGGTAAAAATAAATAAATAATAATAAACCCTATCTTCTCTATCCGCTTTTTCTAATAAATTCTCGACCTTTTCTTTCATACCGTGATAAAAAAAAAACACATACTACAAACAAGTGAGAAAATACTCCGAAATAGAATTTTGAATTCAAGTTTCTCGACTCGGCAAATGGAAGTGGAACATTTAATCGTGAGAAGCAGCCTCGTGCAATTCTTATCAAACGCGCGCAGGATGCCCTTTAAACATGCAAAGACGTCCACAGATGGCCTACATATTTTTGCACTGACTGAATAGAATTTTTAGTGGCGTCTATCTTTCCCTATCCGATTTGTTCGTACACCTTCTTCCTAGCCAAAGAATAGGACAGCAGACGGTAACAGCGAAACACTATCATCATTCGTCTAAAACGTCACAATCTATCGTAAAAAGAAACCCATTCTTAATATGTACGAATGTAGCTTACAGCAACAGTTCACTTTTCATTATAACAACATTTTATTTGGGTGATACAGTTACACTTATGCAATGTTTCCTATATGTGTTTCTTTACATAATATTAAAAATAATAAATACTACAATAGTGGAAACTGAAAAACTATTAAACTGGTATACACGCCCCATCCCCCTATTTACATAAATAAAAATGTTTCTGACATACATTATATAGTAAAAAAAAAAATTTTAAACCGCGTATGTGGTTTAACAAGTTAACAAAAACAAAACTGGCAAATTCATGATAAAAATCAATTATCGGTATATTAACTAACAATCATTGGAAACCGAACAAGAGTAAATATTAAACATTTAGACCACGTGTCCTATAATAAAAACTTAAAAACAAAAACAAGATCTTTAATCTCTTGGGACTACAACAAAACAGAAATATTATTTTTCAAAAAACATTTCACATTTCAGTATTTCCCAAGGGCTTTGGCTACGATATTTATCAAATCCTATAAAATGTTGTTCTTCAGCTCAAGTTAACTGGATTCTGTGTCGTTTTACAATATGATACCAGTAAGATATTTTTTCATATAAAAAATAAATGAAAAAACAAACCCTCATAGCTTAATTTACGTTTCGCCTACCTATTACAGGATTTCGTCAAGGAAAAAAAATCTACCAAAAGCAAAGCTTTTTTTTTTGGTGATATATTTGAGAAAATTTAATTTCTTTGAAAAACGCTTCTAGGAATGAGGCGAAACGTTGAGTGTTTGGTGTTTGTGAGTTAAGATCCAGTCAGCATGGTATATTTTTAATTTTTACTGATATCATACTACGTATAGAAAACCACGCTGTTAAGATTCTACTCTGCTTTATCATTGTCTGGTCTTAAATCTGTTGTTGTGGCAAAAAAAAAATTCATAAAAATCGATGGTGAAATTCAGACATAGAAGAAAAATTCAAATTGAAAAACATGGCTTATAAAAATTGGTTAATGAATCCGAATTTGTCTACGGCATCTAAACATAAGCTTTCAAAAAAGATTTACAAAAAAAGAATTCAAAAAGCTAAACGTCAACAAGTGAAAAATGTTGTGTAATTGTGGTCTCTAGTAAAACATTCTTCTCGTTCATCAATACAAAATCTTGATCCAAGCAAGCATAATGAATTCTTAGCTTGGTGCAATAAACCTAATAATCTAACAATATAATTTTCTTGGTCTGTATGTTTGTTTGTTTGTATGTATGTATGTATGTATGTATGTATGTATGTTTGTATGTTTGTATGTTTATATGTCTGTCACGCCAAAATCAGAATTTGTTTTGCAAGTGCAGATGTGGGTGCTGCCTGACGACCATATAGCTAGTTTTATTACTTTACCTTTGTTCCGTCCTTTGTATACTCATCGGACTTAACTTATTTCAGGAAATAAGTTAAAACCGTTGATACACTCAACCACTCCTCAATATGCCTTTGATACTAAACCACAAGAATCTGCTTTATATTCTTTATTAACTTTTTATGAATTTATTTATCTAAATAAGTCTAAACATACCGATATTCTAATTACATCGATTGATCTATCCAAGATGTACGACTTAATTTCTCGAAATGCAGTTTTATGTTCGTTGTTACAGCTGGGTCTGTCTTTTCATCGTTTGGACCTCCTTTTTTTATTACTTTAATAATCTTTTATTTTTATAATTGCGTATGACATCACTTCAACTACCTCTTCTTTAAAAGATGTAATCCAGGGGTCCTCTATGGCTAGCATTTCTCTATTTTGCTGTCACTAATTCGATTTTGACTTAAACTTATCTTCCAAGTTACTTTCTTATGTTGACGATAACATTCTAGTGCCTTTATGAACATTGTATTGCAAATTACTTAATGTTAAATGACTTAGATATTGTGGAAGAGTGGTTTAAATCAAAGCAATTAATCTTTAACCAACTAAAAACAAAAACTATCATAATCTCAAACTACATTAATAGAGATAACCAACACCTCACCATTATGGGTGTTGTCTTAGATTCTGGACTTAATTTTGGCACTCATATCGATAGCTTGATAAAAAAAAATTGCAGACTTTTTTTGTTAAGAGGTTAAAGAGTTTTCTTTCAACTAAAGAAAAAATAATCTTCATTAAGGCAAAAAAATTCCTACTCGTACTTTTGCAATTCTGCTGTGGTCTGACACTTCATGGTTATCTACCTATTAGGTTGCGACGTCTTTTTTTGCTGCAAAAAAATATTTGATTTCGTTTCTTGAAACCTGGTGTTTCGGATTTATTGCGATAAGATGGAAAGATGGAATGTAACGTTTTCTTGTATCCATTAGTCTTTGTCGAAAGATGAAAATAAAAATCGCTTAGAGAAGGGGCGAAACAATCCGGAAGAGCGTGTCCGACCTCACCGCTACCAATCGAGTAACTAATTGCATTTCCGTTCAACACGAAAAAGCAAATGTTCTTAGCACCTCATTCGGGTCTCTTGGTGATAAACAAAGCACGGTGCAAAGGATACCTTAATGAACCTAATTCTCGATTTACACGCTGGCTTACAGGTGGCGTCACACGTCTTGCTACGTAAAATTAGTGGTGAGACGAAGACCCCTCCGGGAGGAAAAGGGCGGGTTAACCGATTCGTCGTTTCACTCCCCGACGCCGGGCGAATTAAAAGTTTATTGATACAAAACTCAGTTTGGGAATCGTTGGGCTTCGTTAATTTCTTTCCCAGGGGCGTGTTTACGTTCATCACGAGCTTGATCTTTCTATCTGTTGCGAAGGAGGAATTAAGAGATCATTCGATCATCAGGGGTTATAAGACATTCCACTGCTGACAACGACGACAACTCTTTTCTTACGACTGCACACCAGCACGAGAGCTGTGGTCCTCCAAACGACCTAGGCTTTTCGAGCGCCATTAAAAAAAATAAGAAAGGACAATAATTCACTGAGGTACAATGTTCGAGAGTCACAAACATTGAGTGCATCTTTGCTTCGTGGTCGGACTCGACTCTTCGATTTCCTTCGCTACGGCTAACAAAGGCAACTGGCGTATTGTCACCATCCATTAGTTGGCCGTTCCCTCCGGGTTCAACCTGTGCCAAGAAGCCTCGCGCAATAGCTCCTGGGGGAAATTTGAATTTTAACTACTCTGGGGAGACGAACAGAGTCAGGTTTTACTAATTAAAACGGGCACGCCACTGGCATGGCTCATATTTTCACGTTTCTTTTTAATGAGATAAAAATAAAGATTTTTTTTCTTACCCCCACCTTTTCTAAGGATTTTTAGTCGAGAGATCGTTGTCAAATACGAAAAAAAAAAACAACCGACAAAATGACTTCTGAGCGTGATTATTAAACGTGATTGTTCCCTTCCCGACCAATCCCCTCCTAACAAGAGCTGATTAAGATGTTTGGTCATGATCTCGAAAATTTTCAATTAGTTTAATCACTCAGGTCAATGAGAAGACCTAGCAGCTGAGGAAAATTAATCAGCACGAAACAGGCTTCCTTCAACTTGAGATTTCATTTCCAAAATTCTTCATTTTAAAAGTTTCAGTTAACAGTCCGACATTTGTTGTAAATTATCAAAATCCCCATATTAATTGTTGTATACTTAAATTGGAATGAGTTGCCATTTCGTATTCGCCGATTGACCTTGTCTCCACATACTGGCAGTGTTGATCTGAAGACAATGGTCCATTCTTGTTTAGTATATTTATATATCAGTACGCTATGTTTGATGTATAGTAGAGCGTTGATTATCCGAACTAATTGGGGGCGATGGGTGTTCATAAAACCCTTTTTTTTTCGTATAAATTGAACATTAATAGTTTATGTGCATATATTAAATATCAAAAGTGCTTTCTACGTTTAAGAGTACGGTATATTGTACGCTTATAAATATTTCATACATACAGTGTATGTATTCTACAAAAAGTATTAAGCACGAATTTTTCTTGGCCTTTCAGTTATTGTCTTTCATGGATGATACTCTTCACTTTCGCTTTAACATTTTATTTAACCATAGCGAAGTGAAATAAATATCAGAACACTATCCACTTGAATGTAAAGTATACAACTGGCACAAATTTGAGTGTAAGCCATGCACATCTACCCGATTACATACCACTGGTTCTATAACCCGTCGTTCGCATAACTGATGTCCGAAAAATTGATATACTACTGTATTTTTTTTATTTAAAAATCTTACGTTTCATAAAGACAAAAATATACAACAAAAGATATAGTGTTATTCAAAAACTGGAATGAAAACTAAAACTAGAGTAAATTAATCACGGAAAGTGGTCAATTAAAATTGCAGTTGATATGCTTTTGTAATTGGCGTTCAAAATGAATGCATTCTCTTTTACAGTTTTTTTTTGCTTACAAGTGAAATAGATTTGACGAATGTATAGAGGAAGTTTGTTCCAGTAATTTATAAAATTAAAAGAATATCAATTCAAAGCTGTACTGTAGATCTCTCGATTCAAAACTGTGAATACTGTACTTTTTTGTTTGTACAGTATATTATATTATACTAGCTATATGCCCATCAACAATGACGGAAACATTTTTGGTCATGGGTTGCTTGGCAACATGACGTCATTTTAGTGTATTGTATTGAGAGTAATAATTGAGCAGCACTTACATCTGCAAAAAAAAAAGTTCTGATTTCGATGTGACAGACATATAAACATACAAACATACAGACCAAGCAAATTATAATGTTAGATTGAGAATGGCCACCATTAACCGAGTAAATAAATCAATAAAAAAAACAACCATCTGTTTTTATAAGCAAATTAAGTAGTGATAAATATTTTGAGGTATCTATTTTTTTAGACTGTGTATCTTGTTTTTATCGGCGTAAGGTAACGCGACAAAATGGAAAAGAATAATGGAAGAGCTTCGCCGGTGACCAATTTTTAAAGCTTTCTTCACCTCCATTCGTTTTACCCTCCATCTCTCCTTCAAGAGGTTGTTTCCTCTTCTTTTTTATCTGTCTTCCTTTTTCCGTGAATTTAAGCAAATCCATTTGGAAAGTCGAATGCTTCTTTCGCCTTTCTTTCGGAAAAAAAAAAGGAGGGAGAAGAATTGGTTTGACGACAACATCGCCACCCTCGCCGATGAAAACACAATGAGCTACACGTGCCCCAAACCGATTTGTAGTTTGCCTTGCAAAGTGCACCTCAGCCTTACCAATGTGGGTTGAACGGAGGACACACACAACAAGAAATAGGAAACAGAAGAAGAAAAAAAAAACTCGATTTGGTTTTGTTCTATTATGGAGAAGAGTACCTGTCGCTCGACAAAGTGCTTTAGGTTAGTAGAAGTAACCAGAGGAAGCGAACAAGTCGCGAGTTTTGGTGTCTTGTTTTTTCCCCCACATCGATCGAGTAGCGAATTCCACGCAAAATAAAAGCAATGGCAAATATTTCGAGACCTTCCTCACGCGAGTCAACGAGCCAATTTATATATACATGTATGAAAAAAGAAAGTTTGTTTGCGTCGTTCAAAGTTTGCACACTCGACAGAGACATGGACCGATGACACATGAACGTTTACATACAATGTTTCCACGTGGGTTTAATTACAAACGATGATGCGAGCCACGTATAGGTCTTATGCAGGGTTAGACTTTTTATGCGTTGGCTCAGAAGCTTCCGAGTTAAAAAAACAACTAGTAACTTAACAAAGGCTAATGTTTAAACGCGAAGATTTCCCGTTTAGTATAGCAAACACTGAGGGCAAAGCGTATCTAATTAATAAGCTGATTAACTTCTCTTCGTAGATTATGAACTACGATAATCCTGAGGTTTTCGTCCCAGTTGGTGGGCCGTGTTCTGAATAACCAGGAGTTAATCTATAATGATCGTAAAGTTAATCGCTAGCTCGGGTTCCAGTAAAAAAATGCTTAAAACGAGGTCATCAACAGCTCCGACGACTCGATTATTTACGACCAAACATGAGTGGTTTTTTTTTTATCACACCCTCTATTCGTACATTTGCTTCCTCCTATTTCTTCTAACGCTAAGAACTGGTGCTGAGCCAAGTGCTGTGAAAAATAAATTTTGATTTCGCAGTCCAGCAATCTTAAAACGCTATTAAAATGCACAGTTTGTTTGTACACACCAGATTTGGGGTTGATGCCAATAATGTGAGAAAATCTTAAGCGTGCATACTCTACAAGTGAAAACCCTGAGATTTTGTATAAAAGGATATCATATAGTCACCCCATCCCAAGGCAGCGATCGACAATCCCCATGGAGGATCAATAACGGAAGAATAACGTGTTTCATTCCATTAGATGAGCAAGAAAATATTACTATATATTATTAGAGATATAGTCTATATCAGTGGTTAACCTTTTCTTTATCATGGAATATATTTTGTTATGGCGAACCCCAAAAATTTATTTTGGTCTAAAAAAAAGACTGGAATTTGATTTTATGATTTCTTTTTATTTTAAGTATACAAGTTTATAAGTCATAACATTTTTTTTAATCCTTTACGGACCCCTTATAAAGGACAGGGTCCAAAAGACCTTTCGAATCTCTGGGGGTTCGCAGACAACTGGTTAAGAACCGTTGGGCTGTATGGTTAAGTTAATTTTCAAAATAAAAATACAAATTCGTTGTCTGCAAAAGAAAACATTTCGTATAGTAACGTTTTATTGCTGGCGATAGTTTAAAACATGTATAAGAAAATGAGTCACGTGGAAGGTTTCATTGTTTAACACGACCTTAGAAAAAACCTGCACATTCTCACCGAACAACAGGCTTCTGATGCCACTTACTATTCGCTGAGTATTGTTACAACAAGGACGACATAAAACAGAAAAATAAAATTAGGTGAGACGATATGACGTCATCATTATGAACGAGCGAACCGAATCCATCTGCAATTCTAGTCGTACCAAAATCGGTATTTCCCTATTTTTGTCCTCCCTGTTACGCAAAACTTACAATAGGTGAAAAAATGAAAATTTTTACACATTTACATAAATTTACACGTAAATTGGAAGAATCACAACATTTTTTTTTAAATGATTAAAAAACCAATTATTATTTTTTTTATCATTTTTTTTTTATCATACAGATTGCGCTTGCGGAAAAAAAACTGTCGATTTATTTATAATATACTGATTGTGCTAGCACTGAGAATTGTGCTAGGATGCACCATTTATAATTGTCAGAGCGAGTTCAATCAAAACCTGGCTTTTTGCTAGTTAAGTAAATCTCACTATGACAATATTTGTACACTAAATTGCCTATTATCAAAATTTATTCTATTTTTAAGTTATTTACAACCATCTTGGTGAGTGACTGTTTAATATAATTAAAAAGGACTATTTGAAAATAAGCAGCGCTCATATTAATCATGAGTCATGACTAACAAGAAAAGTACACTTCTCTGGTTTCCAATGTTTCTGGAACCCACTCATAATTGCCCTGTTTGGTGATATAAACCACGCCACCATTGCTACATGACGGTGATAACGCTAAACAGTTGTTCATTGACTAGGTGATGTCATTAGTGTACTGACTCATCCTTACTAAACGACAACCATGTTTATTCGTCAGGTTGATAACAAATTCATAGTAATATAAATGCGACAATACCTAGGGTTGTTAACGTTGTCAACCATTTGACAATGTCAATGAGTTGACAGTCTTAAAATTATTATCAAATGTGCGAAACGTTAAAATTTAACGTTAACGTTACAAAGGTCATCAAACAAAAAGCCTACTTCTCAAGCTTTAAACACAAAGTAGATTTGTAAAACATTCTTACTCTACGCTCTTTAACTAAGTATAATTCGATAAACATTGTCATTTATAAATTGTCACTTTTACACATGTTTAACAAATTGTTTTATGTGTGCTAGTTTTTTCCTTTTTTTTTTGTATCATTTTCGGGATACATGAATTTTAATGTCGAAAATATAATAAATTTTAATTTAATAATGTTATGTACATTACTATAAGTTTGTTTATAATTTAAATCTAATGCCTATTACTATAAGCTTAGTGTCTGTTCCATTAACAATATGACACATGAAACTAAATGAATAAAACAATTCGACTGTTCGCCTCCACTTTTTTAAGTTGCACTACGAATATACAAAGTTTTAATCTTACAAAGATATATTTCAATTTCGAAGAACAACATGTTTGTTTTCATCACCTTCAAAAGCTATGAAAAATGAATGTTTCCTTTGCAAGCGAGTCGTGCTAGTCAAAACAAAAACAAGTATGACGTGTTGTTTTTTTCCCCCCCGAAACATTTCTCGAGCTTCACCGCAACGCAAAGCTGCACAGTTGAAAGCGCTTCTTTGCAATATTCATCTCGCACCCTATTTCCTACTAACAACTCGCAAGACGTAGAAACGTCGTGCAAAAAAAAATTCAATTGTACGAATGCGTGTAGCTTGACAGCGCAAGAAACGGACCAGTCGTCCCAATGGATGAGGCTAGTGGTAGATGATATTCGAGTTGCACCTTAGCCCCCCTGTATTTCATCCACACCCTTCGTTCTTTTGCCCCCTTTCCACTTCCCCCGTGTTTTCGTTGCGATGGAAGTCTCCTTCGTCGCCATCGTCGTCTTCGTCGTCGTTGTCGCACCGACGGATACTCGGCGCCTATTGGTGGATGTCGTGGCGTTGGCTCGACGCCAGCGCTTCAGCAGCTGTGGTCGTAGGAATGCCATAGCCATTTCCAAAAGAATTCGTCTTGCAAAAGCTCAAATTACTTGGGAGCGAACGCGTGCACCCAGAACGGTCATGCTATCATCATCCGCGTCTGATTTGTCCATCCGCACCACCAAGAAAGGAGGAAAAAGTTTAAAAAAACAAACAACAAAAACAAGAGGGGGGGTTGCTACTCCGCATCAATGGCAATAACTACTGGAGGCTTTTCTTAGCAATAGTTTTTTTTTCCGCCAGTTCTTCCCTTTTCTTCCACGTCGTCTTGATTTCGTTTTTCGGGGGGGTTCCGTGACTTCCAGCTTCATCCTTTCGCCCATTATTTTATTTTATGAAACCACGGGTTTTGGAGATAGGACGTGAGCCTCTACCTCATCGAACCAACCAACAAACAAAAAAAAATTGAATTTTCTTTTTGTTATTTTTTTTTGTATTCGTAAGGTTTCAAAATATCGCAGCGTTTAAGATAATTTGGAATAAATTTGGGTTATGCAGCAATGTTGAAAAATTTATCAAATTTTTTACTCGAAACTGTACAGGTTTTAACCTTCGTTTTATGCTGAGATAAACTAAAATGGTTAACACCATTAAAAATTATACTATTTTAGTGCATCTCCACATGGGTACCCTTGGTGACACGAAACATGTCTAGGCAATAGTTTAACTCACACCCATGTGTTATACAACATTCTCCCTCATATAACAGACTTGTTTTTTCTATATCACCACACATCCTTGCACTCAGTCATTCGGAGTAGCCATTTTAGAAAACGAAGCACTGAAGCACTACTGCTGCTCTGACACAAACTACATAATTCATAAACTTTATTAATTTCCACTTTCGTTCACAACAATGATATTTGTATCTCTTCATATGAAAAAATAATGGAGTTTTCAAATGTTCAGATTTTATTGTGAACATCCTGTATAACTGTTAATAAATTCATAGCATTTGAGTTGAACAGATTCGAGCAACATAGTTTTGGTTTTGTATTGTCATACCACGTTTTTTGAAACAATAATTTACATATAAAACTTGTCCAATTTTATCCGAATTCAGATGGCAAAGAACCTAAACATTACGAACTCTAGCTCAAATATCCACTCGAACCAGAAAAAAAGAGACCAATTTCTAATCCAACAACGAAAGCTTGTGAAAACCACCTTGAAGCATAATCGATAGACATCGTCGCGGTCTTCAGTCAATTACTTAACGGCTTATTTGATGCATCACACGCACGAGTGGTTTTCTGTAAAACACTTAATGCGTTAATGAATATCAAGAATGATGTTCAGCGTGTTGAAATACGATCAGACATCTCTAAGCTTTTCATCGAACTCGTAATCCACTTTTTATCCAGATCCAACAAAAAATACCAACTTATTCAGAAAATTCAGCTTCAATGTGTACTACATCTTGCAAGTTGAGAAAGAAATTGGCCATTCTTCGGGTGTTGAAACAACATTTCGAAATCCGTCGACGCGTCACAGACATAAAAAGAAAGAACCCCACAAACGCATCGTTACCTAGGTGAAACATGGTGCAGAAATAATTAATTGAAACAACAACAAAAAATTGGTACGTTGGCGTAAGTAGGCCCATTCTGAGTCAAAAGAGATACAGAGCACCGAGGCTAATCAAATCGCATTTACTACGCACTCGGCTTGAAGAAATTCGCGATTTTCTTTTTCGACAAACAACAGCGTGCATTGCCACCATCAAAAAGTACCGTGAACGACAACGACGCCGACGCCATCACTTTCATCGTCAAAAGTTTCTCATTGTGCTCGAGAAAATTCGCAATTTAATAACCCGCATGTTCATTTTCGACTCACGATTCCGCCGGGTAACTTTGCTTCGTTACAAATTCAGATAGACGCACGACGGAAAAAAAATGAAGAGAAAAAGAAGAAGAAACGTTGAAAAGTAGGAATCTTAAGCTGGAAAAGAAAGGAGCAAAAAATTTGGACATATTATGAGGTCGGTTGGAGCCAACTTTACCCGCTCCTTTCTCCATTTCGTAAATAAGTAACATGTTCAGTTGCCAGGAAATTTAATATCGTTCGGGGCAAATTATCATGAAACATCATCTGACGTCTGCTGTCGTTCGGAAAATGAGTTCGGTGTTAGTTTGCCTATTAAGAGTTGAAAACGACGCGGTGCAAAAGATTTTAATTCAGATGCCGTTTTCACCCTGTTGAGAGTTGGCGAAGGTTTGTCAGGTTGCCTCTTTTTTTGTGTATATTTATTTTTATTCCTTTTCCAAAAGAAAGTCGGAGATAACAGCTCGAGTAACGCCCTCAAGTTTTCAACTTTGATGTCACCCAATTCAAAGCAAGTAAATTAAATCGACGATAACACTTTTTTTGTTTAGACAATAAGCATTGCGTCACGTTAGAATAAATTGTAAACATTTACTTATAAACCATCGTAAACTTCAGTATTGCTTTCTCAGCAAGAGCGTTTCTTATTTGGCGTTACAATTTTCAAGAGTACTATTTGTGTACAATAATTATTGTATCGCTTATCTCTAATATACAGTATATAAAACTGAAAAAATATGTGTGTTTGAATAAACTGTATATACAGTTTGTGTGTGTTTGGATGTCCGCAATACACTTTTAAGCTCTTTGACCAACCAGAACCAAATTTGCACAGTTACTCTTTAGGATCCAGCAAAATTAACTAAACGGTATAACTTCCTAACATACTTAACTTTTTTCTCAAATAAACCCCCAACTTCGCCCCCTAACCGATTGTTTCACTGCAATGCTGACATGTTTTTCTGTTCTTTTATTTATTTATTTTATTTTTGAATTAAACGGTCCATGAGGACCAAATACACAAACAAGTAATAGTAAGGCTATTCAGCA
>JAQIWH010004665.1:0-16368 GCA_034695005.1 Cryptops parisi
TAATCCACTATTTGCTTTTCATGGAAATGCCCAAAAATTACGTAATGTACTTGGTAATGTACTTGTAATTAAGTACCCTATACTTGGTACTTGGACTAAAGTACATTTATTGAGCCGTACTTGGTACTTGCATTTTAAAGTACTTTAAAGTACCTATTCAGAAAGTACTTGTACTTGTACTGAAGTACGTACTTACGGAATCCCTGCGAAATAGTGATCTAAAATAAACACACATGAAAAAAAACTGCCTATTAATATAAGACAAATGCTGTTATGAGAAGCCCATGTAAAATGTTTCATTAATAAAAATAGGTCATTACACATTTTTTTTATAATTAAAAAATATAAAACTTACTACAATAAATTTTATAATGTCCTTGGATAATTGCGATATCATCACATGATTGCCCGCACTTCTGGAATTACCTTTTTTTCTCCACAATCTAAAGAGATATGGAGTGAAACATGGGAAAACAAAATAGCCTGATCTCACAACCTTACACGGGTGTCATTTCTTTTGTGTAAAAAAAAAAAATAAATAAAAATAAAACCAGCTCCACGATTTTATATTCTCAGATGTAAATTTCACTTACTCCATGACAGCAAACTGCGCGCGGTATTGTCTTCGGCCATTCCCACAGCGATAATGTGTGAATGACCATGGAGAGTCATCAAAACACAATGAAAATCTATCGATTAATGAACGCGATGCTATCACGCAAATCGAGTTTCAATAAACCGTAATTTACTCTCCTGCCGGACATGAATGGTCCTAACCTTGTTTGCAAACTGTATAAATATTAGAGTACCCATGCCCCCATATGCACTCACAACAACAAACACCACATTCGATACCAAGTCAAGTTGGGATTTGAAGCTTACCAAGCAAACAAACACCATGAACTTCTTTGGAGCACTTGTACTTGTAAGTTTAACTATGATGTTTTCCAAATAACACTAAACTTACTCAACATATTCCTATCACAACGATACAATTCGTAGCTTTTAGATACGTCTCTTAAAAATATCACTTTAGATATGTTATTAACTAAGTAGATACCGTATTGATGAGTTGCGTGCTAAACTCGTCAATTTAACGAATTGCTTCAAAACAAGCAACAGTGGAATACGGTTATTATAGTTTACCGATAATGTGATCAATCGTCTATTGTTATCATAATCGGTCGATTCCAAAACACTGTTTAATGTTTTTTTATCCATTTATTTATTTATTTATTTATTTATTTGAAAAGACAGCGTCAAAAAACAAGAAACAATCACAAACAAATAATTGAAAAAAGAAGATAAGATAATAGAAGTGTCTAGGCAATAGTAGTTCAAGTCAATTGAACCCCTAACAGTAAAAAACACAAAAAAATTGTTTAATCAATTAAAAATTGTTTTATCCATTGTTTAATGTTATCAGCCGGTTATTGTATCAAAAAGCATTTGTCCCAAAGTGATCACAATAACCGGATTCCACACTGTATTTGCATTGAATTTGCTATGTCTTCGGTTGACTCACTTGAAAACATGTTTTTTTTCCCCACTGAATTCAGTACGTTTTCAATTAATCGCTTCACGAGTTCCAATGATATACAAGAAGTGGTGGACTAACACCTCAAGTCGTGAGCTTAGTCTTTACTTAAAGGCTAAGCAAATATACGATTTTACATGTACACAATATACGATTCGTATAGATTAAAGCCGCATATATCCTAATGTTCCAAGAACTAACATTAATGACTGCAATTTCTAAACTTCTATCTAAATGAAATCATAAAAACTATTTAAATCAAACTATTAGTTTGTCCCAATAAAATACTCATTCCTAGCAACTTTAAAGTGGATATTTGCAGCAAAACGGTGAGCAATTGTTCCACACGTAGAATATACATTATCACAAAAAAACGAAACGACGTTGTTCATTCATTCACCTTTCAGAAAGCATACCGGTACTAGTAAACTTTTGTGTACAATTTAATTTTTTTTTTAATATGAAGACCTAGTATTTTGTGATTACTAATCATAAAGTCCTAATTCATTGTAAAATAAAAAATTCTAAGCGCTCTTTGTAATTCTAAGCATACACAAAAGAGTACAAATGTGGGTGCTATGATAATACTTATGACAAGTAACATCTACTTAATCTGCAACCTAGTTCTAATGTAACAGAAGCGATGGTAGTGAATAACAATAAAATAACCTCAATCTAAAAGCTTTTGTAACACATTTGTAAATTAGCTGATTCAGTAATTCGTTGCACATTTGCAGATGATGCTGGTCATCATTCAAACAAATGCGAATCCCATTGACGAAACAAAAGAAGCTCCAGCTGAAGATTTGCAAGCACAAGGTTCCGATCTTCCAGGATTTTATGGTCCTGCTGGATATCCAGCATTTCCTCACCATGGATATGGATATGGCTACGCATATGGACATGGATATCCCTATCAGCATGGTTTCTACGGACACGCATTTCCAACTTATCCCTTCTTCGGACACTACGGCGGCGGCTATTTGTAAATCAGTATGCTAATTGCATTGCTGATTATTGTCGAGATTTTCAAATACATATTAATGCTAACTGAATTTTTGCAATAATTAATCCATGCCTTGTTAGCTAATTTAATAGGTACAAATATTATTAGTATGTGAAAACTAGTGTTTCAATATACAAAACATTAACTGTTATTGGAATTTTCATTATTATCAATTGTAGGAAAATTTAAAAACTTTGTTTTATGTTTTTCTGTACAACTGTCATTATTTCCAATGTAAACGACGAAATTGGGGATTGCTTTACTTGTTAAGTATACAGTAATCTAATGGGAAACTAATGCAATAAATGTTGATAATTTAAAAAAAAAAGTGTTACTGTTTTATTAATACAAAATATACGTAGTCAAATATTTTAGACTATGTGAATCTATACAACAGAAACAACACAGAACTCATAGGTTGGGCAGTAATATTATTATAAAGTGTGATTTGATTTCAATTTATTTGCACATTTCGCCCGTCATCCTTGATAAACTTGAGAAAAGTAAGTTTGATAGATTCCATAAAACCTCTATATTTGCAATACGATATTCAAAAAACTTAAATTAAAAAAAATTAATATAACCCAGATTCAACTTTCGGAACTCCTACTTATATCAAGTTTAACTAATTTTGCTGCATGTTGAGAGCAACAAGTGTCTAATTTCATTATAAGTGAACATTTTTTGTACACTTTTGAAATGCAGTATTTCATATACAGTACAATACTTGTTTCTAGTTTTCTTTTACATGTATGCCACGATATCTACTTAAAAGCCTCTAAACAATGTGATAGAGTAGAATTTTGTGTAAATAGGTAAAATCGAACCCAATTTATACACAAGCACACATTTTCTATAACATTAGAATACACAAATTTAAAAATGAAATTAAAAAAACTGAAATAATAAAAAAGTGTTCAATTAAATTTTTCATTATACTTAATTAAATTGGATATAGCTACAACAAAGTCAAGTTTACCTAGCTGACAAAGTTAAATAACAAACTTGATAAAATAGTATTTTTCATTATATAGGATGTTCCTAAAAAGTCTAGTCAAATTTTAACCACAGATGCTAAGCATCAAAACAATGCAAAAAAGTCCATATAACATGGGCTTGAAAATGCATACTCATTTGCATACCAGCAGCGGTTATGAGACAATATGCAATATGCTATGCAATTGCGTGACTTCATCCTGTGTTATCCCGGAAAAGTAGCAGTTCCGGACCCATGTTTACATAGGCTTTTTATGTTGTTTTGCTGCGTAGTATCTTTAGTTTAAAATGACTAAATCTTTTAGGAATACCCTGTATTTTACTGCCGGTACCTTTAAATATAACCACCAACTGAATAAAACCCTTTTAATATTGCAACTTACGTTTTTATGTTAATATTTTTTAGAATGTTATTGAAAATATATACATATTCAATATATTCAATTTTCGATACATTCCCACACAAATAGTTGAAGCGAAAACTCTAACAATTTAGTAAAAATAGAAATATTGATAATAAAAGTACAAATAGCCTACATAAAACTTATCCATTATGGAAAGTAATTCTTTCGTAGTATTTAACCATTACGATTAATGGCTCAATTTTTTGCTATCAATGCAATGTCATGTAAATTACTCATTCCATCAAGTATGCGCACTGTCGAGTACGAATGCTCTTTCACACCTATTAACTCCATCATTAATTTTCAACCCTTTCGTTTGGTGAATGTGAATATTGTCGTCAGTGTCAAGGGTAGATATGGGGGAAATGGGATTGGAACCTGGCAGTCGATTGCACGGCCTTCTGGTCACCGAGCTGTGACTGCCATGGCTTCGTCAAAGGGTTATCAGGCCAATTGCCTTGTCAGTGTCACTGTCGAGTATAAATACGGGTCTCAATAGACCTACTGTATCCACAGAAGTTGACATAGCAGAACAACTCAGTTCGACCACTAAACTCCAACGCTCACAATGGAAAGCCAGAAAATCCTGATGGTAAGCATACCAAACTGACATTTCTTATACTCTTTTATTTTGTAACACCATATTTTAAAAAAGTAGATCAGCAAAATTAAGCCAATTTTCTATGAAGTGAAAAGTTTTTCTGATAGCTGCTTATTTTATAAAAAATTATTAGAACTATAGGAAGAAAATAGTTAAAATTTCTTAAGAATATTGTTTGAAACTGTACTCATTCTTTGCAAACAAAGTCTATCAAGACCTGCGACAAAATTTTAAGCATTATTATTTTATGTGTACATTATTATCTTATTATTTTTGTCATTTGTGTACACCAGCAAGTGGGCCTGCCAACAAACTAGTTGTAGCCTACCAACCCTTTATTTATACTCAATTCAACCAGATATAATAAAATATCAAATTAAAACCCTGTTTTGCATTTTGTTTAAGTTTTATGTTTTGAATTTTATATTATTTTTTTCCTGAATAACAATTAGTTTTACGTGTATGTTTTACAAGTAAGTACATGTGTATAAATTGAAGGACCTGGTGTAAAACAGTGTTACGTAACATTTTTGTGAAAAATGACTTAGAAGCATTTTCGAATGTGTTAGGTGCAATTTTACCTTTCTAACGCATAATTTTGTGCAAAACAGAAAGATATTAGTGCAAGAAGTGTTAAGTAGTCCATAGACAACAAGGCAAGTTCAGATCTTTAAACGCGTTTTCCTCGAAATTGTAAAAATATTACTTATAAATGTTACTTTTACACCAGGCTCTTCAATTGTGTTCAGTTTCACGCATTTCCATAAATTCGACTATTTTATTTTAGAAGCTTTGTTAAGTTAAGTAGTGATATTAAAGTTGGCATAGATGCAAATGATAAATAAAACCGTGTAAATAAAACACTACATTTTAAAACGGTGTAGGAAAAAAAATGTTTACTTATTGTAAAATTAAAAGCCCTCAACATAATGTTAAACTACTTATGTCGGCCCTCGATATGGTACGAAACTACTCATTTGGTCCGCAGACCAGTTTGGCATGTAAACAGTGTTAGTTTAGTTAGTATTGTTATATCCACAAAAAAAATTAATATTTCTGATACATTTCTATATCTCTTTGCAGCTTCTTGTTCTCTTTGCTCTCAGCATGTATGTTCTTGCTGAGGAAGCTGCACCAGCTGAAGTCGTTAGTGATGAAAAAGCAGAAGGCTCTTCAATGTACGGCTCGTACGCCCATGGACCCTACGGTTACGGTGGTTATGGTTATGGAAAAGGTTATGGTTATGGTGGCTATGCTTATCCTGGATTTTATGGCCCTGGTTTCTATGGAGGCGGCTATGGAGGTTATGGAGGTTATGGCGGATACCCATTCTACGGTGGTTACTACGGTGGACACCATGGTAAAGGCTACTATCGGTGAGTTCAACTCGCTAAATATTTGCCTAACCAACATTACAAGATGATATTTATTATTTTTGTGTTTTTGTTTTCACAGTTAAATCCCGACGGATACAATGCTGCAAATCCGCTAAATATTTATGAAAATTATCATCACACATCATTGGACTTGAACAAATATCCCAACTTTGAAGACATTTGAACATTTTGGCTGTACATTCTTTTTTTGCAATTAAACAAAAAAAATTGATCAAAAACTCCATTTATTGTCTTTGTTCTAAAATCCGTAACCACTTGTTAATCGACTAGAAATAAATAATGAACTATATGTCATCCATCATTGACACAATCTGAAAATCTAGATAATCGGTATTTGACGCATAACCGATACCGTTCCAAATAGTTATCCGCAGTACCGTGAATAAATTAACCGAGTCATAAAACACTACGAATAACAAAAGACTTATTATCATGACATGATATACATTATCATGACAAAAGAAAATCGATTATTCAACATCTGATGTTAGGCGGCAAAAAAGATGTTCAACATCTTGTTTGCATGCATTACGATACTGAACTGAAAGGTGTCGTTCGACATTATTTTACAACCACTAGAATATATAAAATCATTGCGAACCATTATTCACCATAAAACAATGTCGATTTGCACCATTTATATGAAAATCGTAACCCTTTACTTGCGATGACATGCAGATAACATAAGAAATGACACAAAGTTACTGAATCGTATTAACATTCTGAATGAAGTGCGACGTTAGTACTTTATCTCTTTTCTTAGTAGGCAGTTTCATATCTAGTTAAGAAAAGAAAGTTTCAACCGAACAAAATGCATAAAAATGTGGCTATAATTACTGGAAAATCAAAAAACAGCTTATACGATTGCTTGTGGGGAATTTAATTTAGTAATATGTAATGATTCATATCCTGTATGGATACCGTAAAGACTGACCTTAGGCAACTGGATTTTTTTATATATACTAGCAACAAATTGTTAAAAAAAAGTTTCTCAAGGCTGAATAGAAGGTCGTACAAGTTTCTCCACTCTTCCTATTCACGATTTTGATTTATTTTTTTAATCACTACATCATCTTATTATGCCTTTACATGGATGAGCAAAACAGGATGTATCGAGTGTTCCACATTTTCATGCATTGTGTCACGCAAAAAATAAATAAAATAAAAAGAATAGAGAGTTGGAAAATAAATTTGATAACTTATTTGAAATTATAATCCGGGTTCAATTAGACATGCAATATCAATGAAAACAAGCAGAAAATGCATTTTTCAGATGTTTTTAGATGTTCGCCGTTTATGAATACCTTGATCAAGTTAAAACAGAATTTATTAAATAAGTTATACAAGATGAGTCAAAAAGATATTATCACTTACACAAATACCAGTCTCCCTGTAAGTGGTAACATCATTTTGATTCACCATGTACATCAATTATGGAATTAAGTAGTCTGATTATTAACAAAGTATTTCTTAATTTAGTACTAGCACAAACCCCCTGAACTATTGCCGTAAAATGCAGACCTGTTCTTTGAATGTACTTGGATGTTTACAACATTCATTTGTAAATATCATCGATTAATCTGGAATAGTTTTTAATGAACACTGCAGGAGGTCCTCGTTTTATGCGAGTCTCATAGTTTGTGCAAAATCACGTATAAATTAAAAATCGTATGTCGAATTCCCACGTAGTAGGGATATATCGTATATATGAATTATTTGGGCTTATAACGAGCATTTGACAGCACTCTCCTCACATAACAAAATCGCATATAACAAACTCGCATAAATCGACAAATGCAAAATTTATCAATCCCAGATTCAATAAGAATTCATTTAAGTGCGTGCTTAATTTGATGAACTAAGTTCTCTTGTTGTTTGTCATGTTTTTGTTGTTATTTGGTTTTTCACTATCTTCAATTCGCTTGAATCGTTTTATAGAAGAATAAAAATAAAATAAAATAATTCCTTTATATCACTTTTCATTACCGAACTACTGTATAAGGAGTGAACAAAACTTTTCTTAGTTTGGTACAAAATCCTGTCTAGTTGAGAGGATACTTGAGAGTCACAACTATTGCCAAAGTGCGTGTGTTTTTAAACGTGTTGTCAACATTTTGGTGACTTCATAGCACATGAAAAGCAAAGTGGTTAACCATGCTCTAAAGAAGGCTAACCAAAACATTCCACTATCTGTTTGCTTTTTAAAAAATAATTGTGTATGCAAAATGTTCTAATGGCCAAGTGACCAACGACAAAACAAGGTAAAATTCTCCCTGAAAAAACAAAAACCACAAAAACAATGAATATGTACGAAGATCACGGCCTAGAGGTGATGCAGAGTCAAGGAAACTAGGATTGGTATCTTTCAACTGACATTCTTGTCAGAATGGCATCTAATTCAACAAACATAACCTTAGTTTCTTCCACCGAGCATCTTTATTACTGTAATTGTTTAACATGTATCATTATGTCAAAATCACTCAAAAATGAGTTTTTTTAAAGAAAAATCTCAAATAAATACATAATATATACAATATACGGTGCAATACATCCTTTGATCACAATATAATCGAAGGGCTCCGGGCAACATGAAGAACATGCTTTTCTAAAAATGACATTTTTACATAAAACTGTCCTTTAGGACTGTACTGTTTTTAGCTAGCCACTTCCTAGATTTTCCATAAAATGGCAGAATAATATAGATTATAGAAATTCACCTTGTTGCTTAGTGTGGGATGTTATGCAGTTTTTCATCAGAAAAATAGCTCTCCTGAACAAGTTAAAAAGTCTGGCTTATCACTATGTTGCTCAGAGCCCTTCCATTCAAAAGCAATAAAATTGGACATTTCTAATAAATAAATAAATAAATAAATAATAATAATAATAATAATAATAATAAATAAATAATTTCCTATAGTTACATTATACATTGGAACCCGTTTATTGTGATAAATCGAGACTAGCGCTTTTGGTAAAAATAATCTGTTGATAACGTTAAACAATGAATTTAAAACATTAAACTGTCTTGGGACTGACTGATAATAATAACTTATTTATTTTTTATATTATTTAAATATACACGACTCTTTATTCCTTGTCATAAATAGGCTAATATTGTTTTCATATTGAACGTTTACTTTTTGGTAATTTATTCTTTGTGCTCGATTAGCTTTTGTACCTTAATTCGGCCACATTTGTTGTATGTTTTGTTTTCTGTCTGAGTAACCAGAATGGTCGAATAAATAAAATAAAATCAAATAACAATAACCAATTGATAACATTATCCGTGATTATGATAATCGGATTCTACTGTACTATAGTTTACATCTCATTATAAACCTCAATCTTGTTTTACACAATAATTAATCTTTGATACTTTTAAGTAAAAATCAATGTAATCTTCAGAAAATCTATTGTAACGCTGCGGTTTTAAAAAATTGCTACTTTCAATACATCATCAAACACTTGTCACCAATTGAAGAAAAGTTCACAAAAATAGAAAATTCGAGTTTGATGAATTTCTTCGAGGAGCTCCATTATTCGTTGTCACGAAAAACTAGCAAATATCTATTAAATAAAGCATGTGTGTGCTTGATATGATAATGCAAACAGCTTAATAATGAGAAAGCAATTATGAATGATGAATGAAGCATCAGCAAATCAGCTTTGCATTTTTTTTCTACCCCCCTTCTTCATCAATAACGGCAAGCACTTGAAAAATTCCACATTTCATTTTAGTTTTATGTGAAATGTAAATGTGTGGCACATTTCATTACTTTGAAATGTTTTTTAAAAAAAGTGTTTGCTTTTCTCTTTAAGTTCTTCTATCTATGCGATGAATGGAAATTCTTCACTTTTTTGTTAAACGAGGTTGTTTTGAACAAACTAAAAGTGCAACTATTAGTTTTTCAAAAACTGAATACAGATTAGATTAAGTTGCTGCGGTTGTTGTTGTTTTCAACTTTTAAATAGAACGATCAGTCAGTTGTGCCATCAATCAAAAAACCTAAATGCCATGAAATGGAAACTAGTGTTTGAACTTCACATAGTTTTACATGATCGTCTGCCAACAATCTGCCAACAATTAGCCTTGGAATCGATTCATCCTACAACCTGTTAAGATGTGTACAAGTAGTTCCTCGATTTTTGCGAGAATTACACTCTCGAAATTTCCATAAAATAATAGAATAACTAGAGATTCTACCCTGATATCAGCATTTTCTCCACACCTGGCGTACACTTTGTGAAAGTAAAGCAGCAGTTGTAGTATCAATCACTTGTGTAACCACAATACATAATCGCACAATAGCGAAATATTCTTGCTATAACAAGTATTTATAAGGAATGAAAAAAATTCATAATAAAAAAGTTGTATATGTTACAGGCAATAATATAGTATAATACATATAATCCAGGCATTGTATACGATGCCAAACTAATTAGAAATGTATAAAATTAGGTTTGAATTTAGGCTTGAATGCTTTTCTTGGATAAAATGTTGTTAACTAACCTCATCTAAACTAACCTAATCAAAACTACGCTAAACAGTTCTATATAAGATGTTATCTCATACTTTTTATTTATAAAAAGTAATTGAAATCGAGGAGTCTTTATATGCAGACACCATATCGTACACAATGAATATATGATGTGCTACAAAATGTTTTCATGATCTAAATGTGTCATTGTGTAAAAATCTATATTAAAGAACTAGTCCGTAATACGACTCGAACACTTTGTACATTTACTTACTCACTTTTTATTTTATTTTATGGAATCACATTACAGTGCGGTAATGATAAAGATTCGTATAACATAATTACAATTTTGTTCCTTCCCTAAAAAACGAAGAGTTTTTCTTCTACCATTGTGCCATTTCCAAAGACTAGAAAACGAAAACAAAAAAAAAAAAAGAAGTGAAAGAGCAAGTGTATCGTTTAATTAACCAAAGTCTAGCAGCAAACACCATAATCTAATAAAAGACAAGTATATAAAATTAAAGAACCAAAAAAAAAGAAAGAAGAGAAGATTCTAATGTCTTGCAGTGTCAGCTCTTCTCTTAAAGTGGACATGTGTACAGAAGGTGACCAAACTAATGAATCCGGAAAAGATCGCAGCTGCTGTTTCTAAAACTGCAGTTGATGATGCAGAGATGATGGAGGGAGCCATAAGATTTTCTCTTATGTAGGTCGCATGGTTAAAAGTGAGGTCAGACACTGATGGGACCAGTTTCTTGTAGGTGCTTCATGCAACCACATTTGACCCCCGAGGTCACGACCAAACAGAATTTTCTTATGTTTTCCCCATTCTAGATTCCGCATGAGAACAACGCTGCTAACAACCTACTAGCTTACACTAGTTCTACCACTTTCTCTCTTCACGTGCACGCCCATGCACAATGGTATTTATCAAACCAGAACTACAATTTTACTAGTAACTAGTTATAAATATATAAACATACATACAATAGTTATACTGTACATAAGGGTTCGAAAAGTGGTATATAAGCTAGGTTCATGTTCGAATTTTTTTTAAACCGTTTATTGCCTGGGTTATAAATATTATACAAAATGAAATAATGCATGATTTTCCAAGCAATAGGTGACTAAACGGGTTGACCTGTTATATGGTCATCCGTTGGTCACCAAATTGATGTCAAGAAGGACCAACTTCTTAAATATTGTTTTCCTTTATTCAGCAATATTACCGATTTGAACGATCTTCCTTTCAGTTTGAAATCAACTGTTTTTTTTTTAATGTTTTAGGGCAAAATGCATTTTATCTTGCAAACATTTATATTTAAAAAATATCCAGCATTTTCTGTCTCAGTAGTGTTTTTATTCAATTCGTTTGTTTTTATATTTGACTATTGCTGTGGTATTTGCATATTGAGGTTTTATTTCTGTCTAGTTGTTTTTATGTTGTATTTTCTTGTTTAGTCAAATTATTTCACCTTAGGAATGCTTCTTGAATAAGCAAATAAACAAAATAATAATAATAAATGTTGAGAAAAAAAAATAACCGACATTTTATCCATGTTATTATTTCTGCAAATGCAACCAGTGTCTTTAATTTTACCAATGAAAGTTGGAACAACATTAATACTCAAAATAAACGCAGTTGTAAATCAATACAAATCAATTGATGTACCAATAAAAATACCGGTACTTGGTAGTTAGCCCAGCGCCATTACTGGTGCACCACTTGCTTGCACTTTGAATCGCTTAGTTTTGCAGGTTAGGTTAGTTAAACAAAAACAAACGTATTAAATGTATAATTATTTTTTATACTTGTACTAAATTCATTTAAAAATTGTTCAGTTTTAGTTAATAAGTTGATTCACACCTCACGGAAGTTCCGTTATAATAGTCCTACTATTCTTGGCAATTTGGCAAATTAAATTTGAAATTGCATTACATTATAAGCGCAATTACGGTATTAGTGATTTGAGCTACGTTTATTTAAGAACAAGCTAAGAAAGTTACAAATTTTATTTACATGAATTTCCGCAAAAAAAATCATCTGTTTAAAAACAACTTTGGCGTAAGCTGTCAAAAACGGGCTCAACAACCCTAATGTTTTGATTTCTAAACTTTAACCTGTCGTGTAAACAAAGGTCAACTACCAATTAAAAAATGTACTCATCACCTAGTCTAAAAAAAAAAAGCTGAAAATACTCTCTTATTTTGCATATACTACAGTACTGTATATTATACAGTATAAATACTATGGAGTTCACGTTTCTAAGTGTTAACATTTATCATAAAAAAAAAACTGGCCAAATTCACATTTTTTAACTGTTCACTATGCATTGGGGACAAACTGGTGAAACAGTACATATTTCACGTTAGCCTAGAATCACATTTACTATGATTCACAATGAAGTTGGGATTTCAAGGAAACTGAGAAAACACACACACACACACACACACACACACACACACACACACACAAACTAATACAAATCAAAGGCATAAATTTTAAAATGGCAGAAGACCGCGGAAATGCAAAACAAGACTAGCAACACGCATACGATGACTAAAAAACATTGAGGTACCGGTTCTTTCACTTTTTCCTCAAACATTCTTTGAACAATACTGTGCAAATGAGTTGTATACTTTTGTTCCCATATGACTTGTTCGCATAATGAGTGTGCTGAGCATTGGGGAGGACGATTCTTATGCCTAACCACTGATTACAGAGATCTTTGCGGAAGTGCATTATGAAATTGGCATGGTACGAGAGTAATTACTGCTGGCAAATAATAATGCTATTAAAATGCATTTCATCATGTTGTAATTGAATTTAAGTTGAGTGTCATAATATTCATGCCGTTGGCCGTCGAACTACGCAAATTAATGGTACTCGGTGGAATTGATTGTGTCCTTTCAAATTGATTGAAAACTTTTCCCTTGATACACGATTTTGCAGTCAATGGCAAATGAGAATTTAATTACTCGATCAAGAGAATAACTAATAAATAATTCGCAACGGAAATATATTTGATGAACACTACAGGAAAATAAAGCTAGTAACATTATTATCATTATTATTGTTATTATTATTATTATTATTATACAGGAAGTCTCCAGTTTATGCGAGTTTCTGAAATTTGATTTTGTTAATAGGCGACGACAGAAATTCTCCCATATGATCGTTAAAAGCGAGAACATTTTGCTGCTATGCGATTTTGCGCGGTGGTGCATATGTGACTGAACGCTAAGAATTTGGGAATTTCGATAAATGCGATTTTAGATTTATGTGAGGTTTGAACTTAACTGTCGCATAAAATCCTGTATGAAATTTTAAAGTAATGTAATTAAAATTGAGAAAAGTAATCCCGCGTACAATTTAAAGTACACGAGTCTTCCACACCAATTTTGTATATGCAAATTTCGCTATTGCACGACAAGACATATTTCCTCAAACACTTATGTGCAACAAAACTTCGCTATTGTGCGATTCTGTGCGGTAATGTACAAGTGACTGAACGTTCCTGTAACAGCTGCTTTCCTTCCACGACACTTATGGTGTGCAAATGCTGACCCAGTCGCAGCTGGAATTATCCTCTCTAATATTTATGGGAATTTCGATGTACACTATATGTGAATTATGCGAGTTTCAATTACATGAATATTATGACACTCAACCTGAAAGAACCGAGTTTTTATGCGTGATTTTTTAAGAAGGTAAGTCAGAACTATCCGTGTACCATATTTCTGAAATCCCTGTCAGCTACCAAACTGAAGCAAAGTTTTCCAATGAAAGCAAATTTCAGAATTTCATGAACAAAAAGTAATAAAACGCATTTTTGGAAGTCTTCACACTGACGAAAAAAAAATTCCATACACAATGACAACCTAGATGCGTTAATGAATTTCAGTAACCTACATAATAAGTTCACAGCATGTTTTCTTGAAGAAGAAAAAAAAGTGTGATCGTAATGAGTCTTTTCCCTCCATTTTTGTTGCCTGCTAACATTCGGTCTTCTGCATCACCAAACCTGATTTCTTGTTAAGAATGGGTCAGTGCACTCGACTGCCATTTTTATTCAGTGGAACTGAATCTTTTTCGTTCCTCACCCCCGCGCGGAAGCAATTAAAAACTGCAAGCAATTCTTCTTACCAACCAACCTGCTGAGAACTTTCATTCACATCTTTGATAATTGAAAAGCTTCGAAAGAAAACAGCTAAGAAAACACACCTCCGATAAAAGACACACTACCAGAGCCAAAAAAACACCTTCTCTTAAAAAAAAATCGTCGTCTAAATGTTTATTTTTTCAATAATAAAAAATATGTATAAAAGAAAAACAAAAACACCACCAGTGATTGAGGCCATGTCGTGCAAAGTAGAAAGAAAAAACACATTGAAGATGTGCCTCTTTTATGTGTCAAAAATCTACTATAAAAATATTATGTTTGGACATTGTAAAAGAAAAACATGTCAACAAGTTTCGCACCTTTACAAAAAAAAGCGAAGGAAAACCAGCCAATTCATAGCTTGCCTCCTTAAAAAACGAAAGTATCTTAGTGGAAACAATTAAATCGTGACTTGCAATGTAGTCCATCGGAAAACCAACGCTTATCCCCGATTTCAATGGTTTTCTAAATAAACTTTTTGTTATAACAACGATAAAACTGGTAACCAATTCATATTGTACAAATGTCAAGGAAAACGAGCCTTGACCACAACAAGAATCCTCCACAAATAACGATAAAGACATAAAGCAGAATCGAAGGGCTGTTTATGATCGTTAGGGTCGTAACATCATAAATAAACAGTTATCCATTAACAATGCATACCTATCAGGTTTCCAATAAAACCACCATAAACCTGTCTTAGGTGACGACCGTTTGAATATTCATGAATAGTTGTACAAAAAAAATTAAATAAATTGTAAAAGTGTACTTGACAAATCATTACTACAAGCGTGAAACTTACTATGCAGTTACGACAATATGTATTGTCGTAATTATATGTTATCAGCAATGTGTAAAATCCCAGCATTTTATACGCTGCTAGGCATTCTATACAATAATGCTAATTCTAGTTTAAGCAATGTATGAAATTAGTACCAATTGAAATTGTTACGTTATACATTTTATAAGTTTAATTTAAATTTAGGTTTAATGTTTTTAGAGAAAATGTTGTTAACTTTAACTAACCTAAACAGTTCAATACAAAATCTTTTACTACTTTGTCATAAAAGGCTACAGTATGCCTATCCGCCTAGGAATTGTACACTATAGGTCTACTGTAATGTTTATAATGTCGAGATTCTACACATTGCCAGTAACATATACAGAGTGAGCTTCAAGTATAGTTTCATGAAATTAATATTAAAAAGTTTATTATAATGAAACTGTAGAGTTTAACATATAATAACATCTACATAGGGCTCTTTACAGTGGCGTTATTTCTATTGACCTTGCATTGTTAAAAATCAGAAATTGCATCGCCACATTAGAAACTATAAATCATAGCTACCAAAACACATTTAGAAAGTTGTAAGAAAGGGTCCATTTAGTCAAAACCCACTGTTGTTTTATTTATTTCCAACAATGCAACCGAAATAAAAATTGAAACAGGCGCCTTGGAAACTTAAAGTAGATCACCTGTGTAGTGAAGAGTGCTGAAACACTGTCCTGCAATTAAAAGTACCTAACGTTAACACACCTTATTGGAACACCCGTTGCAACATTGAGAGAAATGGCATGTTGCATCAATTGTTGTGACAAGTGAGTGCAAGGAGGCAAGTGGGGGCTTGATGTCCATGACAATTTGTACAAGCGACTGCAGGCTTTCGTGGTTATGGAAGGTGAGTATATTGTGTAAACATGTACATGCCATCTGACTTGCTACAACAATGTTGTAACCAGTGTTCCAATGTGGTGCGTTACGTCAGGTGTTGTGGTTGCAGCTATG